>JAULBZ010001203.1:0-23615 GCA_032360805.1 Neoturris breviconis | reverse complement strand
TCCGATCTAATGGGTTGTTTTTTTACACAAGAAAAGTTATTTTTACAAAAACGCCCCCCTCCCCCCCACCCAAATTGAGTTAATGGGTAGTATTGTGAGCAATATTATCAGCTTTCAGATGGAAAATTAAAGCTTACAAGAACTCCATAATGATCACTTGGGAATAAATTACATGTAGATAAACGCTCTTTCCCAGTGAGCTGAAAATTACATGTTATGTCAGGTCCACCGTTTGTTACTTTGTAAAACATACGATCAAGTCTCAATTGAGGTCTTGGATATCCAAAATATCTGTTGTCATTAGATTCCATATCAAATGTGTACTTTGTATGCTCTTCGCAGCCTCCTGATTCCCATGCATCATTCAACCAATCAGGAAAACCAACACTTTCTACTTCCTCGTCTACCACATTCAAGTCACCAGCATATATAACAAACTCTGATGATGGACAATTTGATATGTAGTCAAAAGACATTTGCAGTTGCTCTTTTCTATCTTTTGTATAATCAGCACAACTTTCTAAATGTGTTGTCATCACGGTGATTTTCTTCCTGTATACTTCAAGGTTTTGGTAGAGAATAAATCTACCTTGGATTGATTTCGGAAAATCAAGTGATCCATGTTTTTTTAAAATGATGTTTGTATCTTTCTTCAGCATAAGAATATTGAAATAATGAGCGCGTTTATGAACTCTTATTTCATAGCTAAAAGGAAATAATATTTCTATTAGCACGGAAGAGAGTTTATCTATATCAACCTTTGTCTAAAAATCTTCTTGCACCTTTATATAGGACCTTCAGGCTATTAACTTTGGTGTTCAATTTGGGCACAATGAACCTCTATGAACAGAGACAAACAGATACGTTCAACAATAGCTAATTTTGTGTTCAGATTGAATGTTAATATTTGTGAAGAATTTAACATGCATTCAGATTTTTTCACAAAGTTCTGCGTGAATTCGGTTGTTTTTCCAATGGCTTGACATCATTTTGGTTATGTTCATTCATAAGTAGCCAAATCAAACAAGTTAATTTTATTATTAACACTTTATTTTACATGGGTAAAGATACATAGCCAAACTATGAAGACTGGGACTTTAGATCATTTAGACTGCTGCTGTTTTACTTTATACCACTATTTAAATAAGAGGGAGTTGAAAAGATGAGAACAGAATGTTACAATGTTACAAAATAAGTTTAAAGCCACATGTATGCAAGGGAAGAGGGTTCATTCATGATCCAGAAAAAAATACAATAATCCTGAAAGCTTGATTTGACAAATCTAGTTTAAAAGAAATTTGTAAATTTAAAGAAGTAAGATCTACCTCGTACAAAATGTCTGGAACATCACTAAAGACTCGTCTATCACTTCTTGCAGCATAACAACATCTGGATGGTACTTATAAATCACGTCTATGATGGCACATACTCGAAGTGCTAATGCACTTTCATCAGTATTCCTCTTATACAGACCATCAATATTCCAAGATAAAACAACCAAGGAAGAGGGTTTACATGGTTCCCTTAAAATGTAAACATTATAATACTGAATATATGTAAACGGCGTTCAAAATAAGAACAATCAAACACTGTGGACGAGTAAATTTTAGCGTTGCTTCAAGCTAGAAAGTCTGAAGCAATGCTCAAAAACCGCTCATCCACAGTGATTATTTACTCTTATTTTGAACGCTGGTAAATGATATGGTATGTACACTCACTGTGCATTATGGGTTAAAATAACTGCCAGTCATCACTGTGAAGGAAAGATTTTTCAGAATATTTTCAGCCAATTTGGCTTTAATTAAGATCTTAAGTAGAATATAATAAGATTTTCATAAGATGTAATAAGATCCTAACAACAGATCATAAGTAAGAGATATTAGGATCTAAGGGAACCCAAGGTGAAAATACAACTTGGGCTCATATTGAAGAGCTTGAATAATAAATAACATTGCTTTTTATTTTATGTAAAAATCATTATCGGTTCTCAAGATATCTGATTTACGATAATCTACATAACTGGAAAATTTTATACCCAGATCAGCATTACCTGCAGGAGATATTAACAATAAAGTACCTTACCATATAAGGACTACCAAACTATGATGTTATAATTTACGCATAAATTAACTAAAATTCTTCTTTGGGGGATGGAAGATAAACATTAACATATTTAAAAAATAGGTTTTTCTATTAAATTCCAAAAGGTAGTGAAGGAAGACATGCCCATTTTGCTTTAGCAAGTGTCGTTGGTTTTTCAAATCTTATAGAATATATAGAATGGTAGTAGAGTAAGAATATGTAATGTTGGAAGTACTTTAGAGAAGGCAGACTTGGATAGCATTATTTCAGTACTGTAAGTAATTTTTAAAGCTTTATTGTTAAAACAAAAACGATTTTCAGGAATCCATATTCACTTTTGTATTACATACAGTATAAAAATAACATAAAAAAGGTTGCATCCACATTTAAAAGATAAACTTTACACATTAGAAATTTGACTGATATTTCTATGAAAGTTTTAGCGAAGGATCTTTAGATTCGTATTTAAAATCAATATCCGAACCCATCCAGAATATCAATTGATGGTTAGCACTTTGGGAGTGGATGAAAGGCTGGATGAAAAGCTGCTCATCCAGATGTTACTCATTAAAAACTTACATCAGGTACAAAAGGTGGCTACAAAATGTAAGGAAAGTAATATCCTTTGTGATCAGCAATTTCTTAATAATGCCAAGATTATGTTAAGATCTTACAGTATAACATATTGTGGATATCTACTTATTTCATTTTTATGTACTGAAGCATAAGAAACTGCAGGAGCTAAAATAAGAACAAATAATCACTGTGGAAGAGGGATTTTCGAGCATAGCCTGAAGCAATGCTTAAAAATTACTCCTCTACAGTGATTATTTGCTCATATTTCAAACACTGATGTAGAACAATACTTTTATAGTTTCAAGCTTGTAATACAAAACTATGCTCAATAATGCCACCTCCACAGCAATTGTGTTCTAATTCGAACACCAAAGATGGAATCGATAATGTTAACACCACAAACGTTAATAACCAAATGATTATATCAATATACTGTAGATTGTGCAAAAAATGGCCGGGATAAGAAACTATCATTTGATGCTTACAATGACTTACTGTCATATCCTTGTTCCTTAAGACATTCCCATTCGTTTTTCTAAATTAAAATAATTGCCTGTATATATAATATAATTATTGTATTGTATTGTACATAAAACAAATGAATGTAAAAGTTTTACTATTCTCTTTTGCATGTGCTCCATCTATACAAGGCTACCATTGGCCCTTGTATTGAATATTGCTGACATATTTGGGCTGGTGCCTCTGCTGTTTGTCTTATTCTACTTATAATAATAAGTTAATTACTTATAAATAATATATAATGTTGTTGGATTAGATCTTTCATTAAACTTACAGTCTGTATCTTATTGTTATAATGCTACTCCACTGTTCTTATTTTATAGGTACTTCCATGGCAATCGTTCTGATGATTTAAAATCTTTGACCTCTGGTGTAAAATCTTTTATTTGTGAGTCTTCACCCTAATGCTCATCCTTTTACTGTACAGTCAGTCACTTTTTTGTCACAAATATTTATATTTAGTTTTTTCCTTGCACATCTGACTTGTAGAATTCTTTGCCATTATCTTTCTTTCCACCTTTTCATATGATCTTCAAACATTTAAGTGTAAAGTAACTATTAATGCTCATCTTTCAACTTTGTAAATTCTCTTATTCTTTTGTAGCTCACTACCAAGTTGTGGCCTTGATGCGTTGCAAAGAGTGATTTATTAAGAATATATATATATATATATATATATATAGTCTGAATAGTGAATTTATTTACACTGAAGGATGTAAAGGTTTTTATTTTTATATCTAATATAAAAAAATCTTGCCTTAGGCTATTTGATAAAATTTGAATGAGTCAATTTTTCACATTTGTATTTTTTTGCTTTTTATAAGTATTTTATGGGCAATTTAAAAGGTGGTTTCGAGAATGAAAATTTCCAAAAATATGTAAATTAGGAATCATACTAGTTGTGACCAAGTTTTAAGACTTCAGCGTTAACATACAAGAAAAGTTATTCAAAAAAATATGGCACTCTGGCGGAATCCACCCCCCCCCCCCCCCCAACCCCACACCCCGACCCAAATAGGGTTAGTTCGTACCATGCAATGATCACAAAGTGAAAAGATATGTTGATGCTGGAATTGCCAGCCATATAACTTAAACAGATTAATATAAAATGAATACCTTTAATTTAATGACACTTTCTTTAGGCACATTTTTTGATTTAGAAATGCCCATCTTATTTTGTGCATGCTGTGAAAATTACATGTTCTTTATTTGTCAAACTTCCTCTTGCCTGAATCTAAATGTCTAATGTCTAATGATGATGATTTCAGTGACTAACAACAATCCATTTCAAAACAATTTAGCTATTATAGTCAAATGGTATTTCGGCGAGCGATACAAATAAACAGCTTTGCTTGCTTCCCGGTCAGCCCACCATTTTGAAATTTTTGTCTTGCTTCTTTTTTTCTCGCTACTATCACCTGCCAAAAAAATACCTGAACAAGCAAGGCAATTAAATACGCCATGGGTGCAAAAATAGCGCCGCGTGCAGGAATTTTTAGTTTTTTTGGCTTTGTGGCCGCTGTTTTAATGGGAATTGAATAAAAAACAAACGGAAACGGTAGATTATGTGCCGTATCCGAGATTGGTATGAGCTGTTTGGGGCTTCAAATATCCGCGCCGCTAGGTCCTTATTAAGATCGCTTTTGATTTTTTCGACGGGAAAAGGCAAAAGGCATCCAGCACTGATGTTTCATTTACGGAAATAGCGGACATGACCTTCCATGATTTCCAAAAAAAAAAAAAAAAAGTCAAAATTTTGGATTTTTCAATCGGCTATAACTTGAACAAACTTACTCAAATTCCATGAAGTAAACTGTTCTAGAAATCTGGAACCCTCATAAATACATACATATATAACACTTATTGGTTTCCGAAAGAAAAACACATTAATTTTTGAAAAATTCACCGAGCGATAAACGCTATTTTTCTACTTTTTTTTGCTACAGTACGTGCTGAAAATTCAAATCGACTTGTGGACGGCAATACAAATAAGGCAACTATATAGCTAAATATATTAATTATTTTTTTTAAGTTCGATAATTCGGACACTCTGTCCGAATCTCACCCAACATGTTAAATATCATTAAAAAGATAATTTGTTCACTTTTCATTTGCTTTTCACCCATTAAAAAATATTATTTACTTTTTGAGATAACTAATTTGTAATGGCATGTAAAAAAATCGCTATGAAAATAGGTCAGGTCCGCCTGAAACAACAGTGGTGGGAGGCTCGACCTTTTACACAGCTACATATTCTCCTTTTCTTTACTGGAAATTAGGTGTGTTGGGCCGGAATAAACTGACCAAAAAACGCTGTCCACCAGACAAAAATGATGTCGCCAACAAACAAAGGTTCTTTTCTGTTTTAAAGTCTACTACACATACATAGTGTGCAACACCCCTCTGCCCCCCCTGAAAAATTGAACCTCCCTTGGTCAACCCCACCTAAAACTCAAAAATTGCGAACCCCCACCCACTACATACAAAAAATCTCTTGATCCCCCCCCCTCCCCCTCCTCCTCCCTCGCCCTCTAAAATAAATTTTTTCAATATTATTTTTTTTTACAGTAAGTGAAATAGTTAAGTATAGATGTTGAAATGAACAATTTTAAGAGATAGATATGTTATTGTTTCAAAATGATGTTAGAAAAATGTATTTTGATGTATATAGTTCCTTAAAGTCTGTGGAAGTTGGTAATAAATTAGATTTTTCTCTTGGGTATTAACCGAAACTCATAACGAAACAACAATTTGTTGTAACGAACCCCCCCTGAAAAAAATTCCCCCCAATAGCCAATTTTTTTATAATTATTTTTTCTAGTTATGATCCTGGCAGAAATAAGCCAAATTTACGATATAGACAAAAAATACACCTATTAGCAAACTACACAATGACACATGAAGATCCAAGGAGATATTTGAAGACCCAATGGTAAATCGAAATTATTATGATCAGATGTGATTCTAAACTAAGAATATACAAATCTAGGCATCTGGCTGTAGATAGAGTCTGAACAGAATAAGCATTGGAAGAGCCTGACACAAATGCTACTCTATGTCCCTAAAACATGCAAATCTAGCTAGCTAAACAAACTCGAATTTAAGGTGTGTGAAATTTAAAGTGGTTATGGACTATATGAATAGACTAAAACTATATGGCATATATGTACATGTAGCTTATAGCCTGTTTTGACAAAACACTGTAACCCACAGTGTCTTTAAATTGAGATAATTAAGGACATACATTTTTTTTATGCCATTGCAAATGCAAAAGATTTCCTAATTTAACTTTCCTAAAATTTAAAATTTAAAAACATTTGAGCACAATTACCCTTATGTAATCTGGTACAGCGTTTTGTGGTAACAATATCTCTGACAAGTGTGGGTTATACAGCTTTCTTCAATTTTTGATTTTTTTTTTTTGATATTTTTGATAAGTTAGCATTTTGTCAAAACATGGTGTGGTAATCTGGAAATATGGTATCAGCATTCCAACCAATACTGCGAGAAATTTTATTCTCGATTTTGTTGACTTGGGACGGAGCATCAGCAAAAAAGGAATCGTTCCAAAAGTAGATACTAAGAAAATTTTCAAAAATTTGTATTCTATGAGGTTTTGACTACATTTGCCAAAAGTTATACCAAAACTTATATACCTAATATTAAACCCTTTCATTCTAGATTTAAAGCAAACTAATTTAATAATGGCATCTAAACAATCAGAAGACAGTGATTCCGAAGATCTAGGTAGGAATAGTGAAACTGTTGAAAACGGAAGCTTATCAGAATCAAGTGGTCTCAATCGGACTTGTCATATGGAGGAAGAACTTGTTGGAAATGTTTCTAAGTTTATTGCATACCCTCCAAATTGTAAAACAAAGAAAATCCGACCAGGTTATCTTATGTTTCATGCTTGCTTTCAGAGTGGAAATTTAGGACGTGTTGATTGTATCTCTGAATTTGAATATGATTTATTTATAAGGCCTGATACATGCAATCCCCGTTACCGTGTTTGGTTTAATTTTACTGTTCAAAATGTTCTTTGTGGACACAAAGTTGTATTCAATATAGTGAATTTCAGTAAAACGAAAAGTCTTTACAGGGAAGGAATGAGCCCAGTAGTAAAATCAACAAGTCGACCAAAATGGCAACGTATACCTCCAAAGAATGTTTTCTATTACAAATCACCTGATCATCATCGAAATTACGTTATGTCATTTGCATTTGCATTTGACAGAGAAACTGATGTTTATCAGTTTTCTTATTGTTATCCATACACTTACAACAGACTTCAGACATACCTGAATGATATTGAATGTTTGGGATTAGAATATTTTAAGAGAGAACAATTATGCTTATCTGTCCAACAAAGAAATGTTGATCTCTTGACTATCACATCTCCACATAATCTTCTTGAAAATCGTAAGAGACGAGTCGCTTTCTTTACTGCCAGAGTCCATCCTGGAGAATCACCATCTTCATATGTATGTCAAGGCATAATCGATTTCCTAATATCTGATCATCCAATTGCACAAACTCTCCGAGAATGCATTGTTTTTATGATTGTTCCTATGTTAAATCCAGATGGTGTTGTACTTGGTAATTATCGATGTTCATTAATGGGATTCGATTTGAATCGCTACTGGCATGAACCATCGCTATGGGCTCATCCATCAATTGTTGCAACAAAACAGCTACTATTACAGATGGATTCAGATCCAATGGTATCTTTAGATTTTTACATTGATTTACATGCACATTCAACAGCAATGAATTGTTTCATGTATGGTAATGCTTATGAGGAAGAAGAAAGGTTTGAACAACAGTCTATTTTTCCTCGCCTACTTTGCTCAAATGCAGAAGATTTTTCTTATAGTAATACTTCATATAATCGAGATGCAATGAAGGCAGGTACTGGTCGTCGAGCCCTTGGAACCTGTCTATCAGATCAGTCTAATTGTTATACATTGGAGGTTTCTTTTTACTGTTACTCAACTAGTATTTCATCACTCCTCCCCTACACGGAGGAGAGTTATTTGAAGATTGGAAGAAATGTAGTAAGAACATTCATTGATTATTATAAGCTAAATAATATTGTTGCACAAAAACTTCGAAAAAAATTATTAAACTATGATAAGGTCCAAAAGAAATCTCTTGAAGAAGGAAATAGCCGAAAAGATATTATTGAAGTTCGGTTAAGTTCTATTGATAATTCAAGGCATAGCTGGAATGTGCCTAGGAAAAATGTAGTTATCGATCATGAAAATAATTTTGAAGCGCAAGCAATTGCTCATTTAAAATTAAAGCATAGAACTAGTAAAAGTTGAATCTAATAGATAATTGACCTTCACCACAAAGATATCTGAATGTTTTACGATGAATTCAATTATCCTTACCAGTGTTCAAAATAATCATTGTGGAGGAGTAATTTTTGAGCATAGCTTCAGGCTTTACAGCATGAAGCTATTGTTCAAAAATCCCTCCTCCACAGTGATTATTTGTTATTATTATGACTCACTCAATAACAAGCCTGAAAATAATTTCCATGCATTATCTGTGGAAGAAGTGTTTTTTTTTAGTATAGTTTATACTCAAAAGCACTCCTCCACAGGTGATGTTCATTGGTCATTTTAAGGCTTGAGTAGACATGGAAACTTATATTTTGATAGCTATGTTCCGACTTGGTTGTGATCATAAAAATATGTCAGAGAAACCAGTTAATTTTATGATATTTCACTCACTACAGTTCCTTGCAATACGTTTTTCCAATTCTAGGAGAATGTTGACGTGAATTCAGAGACCTGCATAGATCAAAAGGAAATGAAAGTATCTGTGTAAAAAAATATTAATAATTGACATAGTGTTTGAAATAAGAAAAAATAATCACTGTGGCATTGTGATTTTGGAGTATATCTTCAGGCTACTAAAACTATGCTCAAAAATCCCTCCTTCACAGTGATTATTTTGAACACTGGACATACCATATCTCTTCATGGATACTCAATATTTAGTAGTCAAAATAAGAGCGAATAATCACTGTGGAGGAGTTATTTTTTGAGCATAGCTTCAGGCTAGAAGGTCCCTCCTCCACAGTGATTAGTTATTAGTTTTGATCACTGATATTTATTGTTATTTTTCTAATACTATAAAGCAGTGAGATAGATATTTATTTTATAATTTGTTCATTATTTTGTTGTTAGTATTTTAAAATTCAATAGTTTTTGATGGAACAAATTTTGGTGGATTTCACAGATATTTGCAATTTCCAGGAATTTTTGTACCCGTGAAACATTTAAGAGAAAATTAATTTTTAAAATTAATATCTGCCCATGAAAATTATCTCTCCCATCAGTCAAAAAATGTCATGCCTAAATTAGATACATAGGAAGGACTACTAAAAATGCAAGGAATATATTGTGTACAGTATTGTGTTTTTTATACCTGCTTCTAACAACTGCTAAAATTATTTAGATCACACAGAAATTAAATTATGCTATTCTATTTTGTTAAAATTTTTGCTTCCACTAAAATTAATACCCGCAACCTTTTTTTTTTTATCGTGAGAAATATATTTTAATACCTGTAAAAAATCAGCCACAAAAATTTGTTCCCACCAAGATTTCTACATTAGATTTAATGGAGTATACGGAATCAAAACAAAACAAGTTATATATAGTTTATGCAGCGAACTTTTTCACTCTTTAGTTCTTACCCTTTTAGTTTCAGTGGTCAACATAACAACAAATAATCACTGTGGAGGAGGAATTTTTTAGCATAGCTTTAGGCTTTGTAGCCTGAAGCTATGTTTAAAAATCACTTGTTCATGGCGTAAGTATTTTATTTCAACCACTACTGAGTTGGATATTTTGCAAGCCTCAAGATAAAGGCCGGACATAACATGTGCAGGAGAGTGGTTTTTTTTAGTACAGTTTTCTCAAAACGCTTCTCCACATGTCCTGCTTGTTTTGTGATATATTTTTACGTAGGTATGTGCTATGCCTTTTAAATATTTTTTCAATCGATCTGATATGAAGTAAGTAATCTCAAAAGGAGTACAAGATCAGCTTCAATGATCGATACGAGTTTCAACCATCACAGAAACGTTAAAACCTAAAAGTAACTAACAATCCAGAGTTGTTTTTCTCAAAACATGCAAAGGGAAATTTTATTGCAGTTGAAATACTAAATGTATTATTCACATGTTGCCTACGATGTAGACTATGTTGCAAGTTTGGCTCAGTCTATGCACATTTGTTGCGTTCTCAGTATGAGTCTCATTTCCGTTACAGTCCACAAAATATAAAACATTAAACTAGTAAACTTGCTTGATTTCTTTTTCATTTGAAAACATACTACTACGGACAATTTGAGGTTTGTGCGTAGACTGTAAACGTAAGGCAGTGGTTAAAATAAGTGTATGTAATCACTGTGGAGGAGTGATTTTTGCTCACAGCTTCAGGCTATAAAGTGATTATTTACTTTGACTACTGGTACAGGGATTGATAACTCCTACCCGGTGGGTCGAAACTTGTTCCAAGTCCACAGTAAAGACACAAGAACAACGTTTTCTTTCCCATTGGGTATGCTGATAAGATCTTGTTTTGAGTAGTCTTAAATTTTGCTTTAAATATTACCCAGCCCGCAAAAACTTGTTGAAAGTCAGCAAAATAACGTTAGAACAACATTCTGTGAACGTTGTTCTAACGTTATTTTGCTGACTTAAAACAGGTTTTTGCCGGCTGGGCAGAAAGTATTAGAAATTCTTTATCTAAGGGACCATCGTTCTTGAGCGACATTTTGAGATGTTCCCTAAGGTATTGTTTGTGCTGATGAAATCAATCACTTAGAATAGAGCACCTTCCTTTGTACTGTGACTACTACAGTATACTATATTAATAACACACCACATCAGTTTTCAAAATAAGAGTAAATAATCACTGTGGAGGATTGAGTTTTGAACATAGCTTCAGGTTTTCTAGCATGAAGCTATGCTCAAAAATCACTCCTCCACAGTGATTATTTACTCTTGTTTCGAACACTGCACATTTTAGCAAATTACAAATAAAATTACGAATTTATTTTCATCAGTTTCTCTCTTTATAACAACGTAGTAAAGTATCTGCAGAAGGCAACAAGGCAAGGCAACATTATTTAAATTTAATCAGCTTCTACACGAGCAAAATAATATTTTATGTTTGTTTCAAAACATACAGGCTATAATGGCCACTATGTAAGATACTTTTAGATCAAAAACTTAAAATTACCCATAATAAAGGAGACAAACAGAGAAAATACTGGTTAAGACTTTTAAGAATAAGCTTAGCAGTAAAGTAAGATTACTTTATTTAGTAAAGTAAGATTACTTTTTGAAAAAAATCTATTTTTAAGACATTGTAGTATGGTAATATCTAGAGACATCATTCATTGAAGTTTATTGGATAATTTTCAACATATTTCTAGTTCCGTGACACCAAAACACCGCAGAAGATAATTAACATGTGGGAGGCAAATTCAATTATTTTGCTATAATTGTTTCAGGCCTTGGAATTCAGAGGACTGTTGTTTAAAATAAGAAAAAATAACTGTGGAGATTTTTGGTTAATTTTATAACCTGAAGCTGTGATCATCAATTCTTTTTCCACAGCGGTCTTTTACTCTTATTTTAAGTGCAACGTCTCTTAACATTGATTTCCTTTAGGCAGAAAATATTGAACGCATGCCAAAAGAAGACATTCCATTGGTAGAAATTGACATCACACATCGTGACAACACAGGATTTTCCACCTAATGGAAATCAATTCTTAATCTTGTAGATGAAATTAAATTAGTATGTCCGTAAACTTTGGAAAGCCAAAGCTAACACCTTGGCAAGAACATAATCAACAGCTGCTGAAAGAAAGAAATACAAACAAGAACAAAAAACAACAAAAAGAGAAAGATTACCTTCAATCTGCACAAGATGAAGGTTTGGTAAATATTCTGACAGAGAAACATCTCATTGTAAATGGACGTAATGAAGACGATAAAAAACCATCATACCCTGGAGATGCTCGTAGTATTTACTTGTCATATAAACATTTAAGAAATGTTACGCTGATAGACATTTGTGAACGATTAACAATATGTAATCTAAGCAATAATTTCTTACAGAGCATCAAACCGTTAAAGTGGTGCGCAAATCTAACCTGTCTAGATGTACACTCAAACCAGGTAACTATAATCCAATGGGCACATGCAGGGCTCGAAATAACAGCCGGTCATCACTGTGGAGAAGAGATTTTTCAGAATATTATCAGCCAACTTGGCTGAAAATATTCTGAAAAATCTCTCCTCCACTGTGATGACCGGCTGTTATTTCGAGCCCTGACATGATATATTTTCAGAGTAAAAAAGACGTTTTGACGTTAGAATGTCAAAACAACATTTTTTTTAGGTCAAAAAAACCAGCAAGAATCAGCCAACATTTATGGAGGAGTGTTTTTAGTATAGTTTTCACCTTTGCACAGCTGGAAACTATGCTCAAAAACATTCCTTCACAAGTGATTACAGCAGTACTTGTAAGACTTGTAAGATATTGAAATAAATGTATAATAAGTATGTGGGAAAATGAACTGAGTCAATAATTCTGAAGAAACCAGTAGTCAAGAGAAAACACGAAAGTGGACCTCCAGCTGCATATTTTAAGTTGTTTGTATTTACGTTGTATTGTGAATGACCTTAAGAATGGATTGGACATTATACAAGCCTAAAAGTAACTTTTACTTGTGAATGAATTTTTTTTCATATGCAAAAATACACTCCTCCACAGGTGATGCCTGACAGTTATTTTCAGACTTGTTGTTGTGCACTTTTTTGCTTGAACTAAAACCAAGATTGACCCCTTTACCACTCTTGTTTTCTATCAATGTGCAGTAAGATCGATCTATACACAATATTTAAAAGAATGAGCGATTTACTATAATTAATTTCTGTCCAGGAGGGTCCACAAAAATGAAATTTACTGGAAGAAAATATGAACATATAATCACTGTGGGGAAGCGATATTTTAGCGTAGCTTTACCCTACAAAACGGTAAACGATTATTTACTGTTACCATAAGAATGATTTTCTGCTCTTTTAGATCAGTCATTTACCTAATGGAACATTCTGGAGTGCACTTGTAAAATTAGAAGTATTGTATATGCATGATAATGGTGTGTTTAAACTAGAAGAATTAAAACATCTCTCTCATTCTTCTACGTTGTATAATATGACATTATATGATACTCCGCTAAGTTTGAAGAAAAACTATCGCCATTGTGTCGTTAATGCAGTATGGACATTAAAAGCACTGGATCATTGTGTCGTATCCGACGAAGAAATTATTGAAGATGCAAACTTTCCACAACAATTTAAACCAATGCATGCACATTTTTTCTTTCTCTCATCTTATCTGAATGCTAACCAGGTACAGTATGCTTACTACTGCTATGTCCATAAGGTTTTCAAATTACTGCAGATAAGCACTGTGGAGGAGTGCAAAATGATTTACAAACTAGATATTAGCGAAATAAAGGATCTTCTTCTTTATTTTATCTATTTTAATACACATTTTAATCTTCTGAAGAATCAGATTTACTGGGAGGTTATTCTGGCTATAGATTATGTTAACACACGTATTTCCCTTTGGAAACACACTGGTTGAAATAAGAGTAAATAATCACTGCAGAGGAGTAATATTTAAGCATAGCTTCAGGCTACAAAGCCTTAAGTTATACTCAAAAAAGTCCTCTTCCACAGTGATTATATACTCTTATTTTGACCACTGGAAACATCTTTGGAATAACATGATTGGAAAAATAAATGTTAGTAGTATCTGAAAAGGAGGGTGTTCAGTCAAAGAACTTGAAATTGATTGGATTCTTCGGTGGAAGATTCAATGCTCTTTTCAGCGAATACCATTTACGCATTCTAAAGGTTGATTTCTACTTCGCGAAAAATTATATGCAAAAGCCAAAAGAAGACATTTCATTGGTATAAATTGACATTGCATGCCGTGTGACGTCAATTTTTAACAGTGGAATATCTTTTTTTGGCTTTTGCACAAAATATCTTGCCTAGTGAAAATCATGCTTAAAGTCTTAGAACACCTGATGGAAATGGTCTACTTTTGTTTACTTTTACGGGAATACTTATTTGATCTGAAAAATGAACATAGTTTGAAAATTTCACTTTATGGGGTGATGCCTTTTTGTTTTAGCCCACATTCTATTTTTTATCTGTAATGCATGCAACCATGTGGATGAATGAACTCAGATTCCTTTAATTTATCTCACTTTATAGCATGGTAGGCTAGAGTGCTAATTCCTACAGCTAGCAGGAGTGGAGTATGCTGTGAGGTTAAACTTTACTAGGCTACATTTTCTTTTCTTTAGAACTTATTGATTTCATACAAAGAAAGTTTGTCCCTAATTAGGAAGGATTTATCATTAATTAACAGTATTCAAGCTAAATGGAGTCCTGTCTTAATATTGCAAAGATGTATAAGGGGATTTTTGGTACGGTTGAGATACAATTATATAGTGGATACAAGACTATGGTAAGTTCCTGACATAACGTAAAGTCTGAAAATACCTGTTAGATATCACCTGTGGAGGAGTGGTATTGAGTATAATTTTTAGCTTTGCAGCTGAAAAATATACTCTAAAAACACTCCTCTATAGGTGATGTCTGGCAGATATTTTCAGACTTGAAAATGCCAACCTTTATCTTTCGGAGATTAATTTTCGCACAAAATTCTTAAAATGCCACAAATTCTTTGTAATTTGTACAGATTCTAGTAAAATAATGGTCAGATATCGTCTGAAATATCAATTAATTTTTTGGTTATTTGCTTTGTCTGAACAAAACGTCCAAAATCTTTTGTGCTTAATATATTTCTGTATTTGTTTTGCTTTTTTCAAAATCCATTCTTGAATAATGGAAAATAAAATCTCTAGAAAAGACTAAATAAATTCCCAGGTGATGGTGTTGAATGCAATAAGTATATTTATAAGTATACACAGAAACAAAACAAATGGAGTCCATTGGTGTGTGCCAGTGGGAAAAATAAGAGTAAGCAGCCACTGTGGAGGAGTGATTTTTGAGTATAGCTTCAGATTAAAAAGTCTGAAGCTATACTCAATAATCCCTCCTCCACAATGATTATTTACTTTTATTTTGACATTATGGTTCTTTAAGGCCTATGAATACCCTTATGAATGCAAATAAGCCCAGGGCGTATACACATATAAATTTGTTTTCTGTATATAATAATTCTGATATCAGTCTTTGCTGTCTATAAAAATCCAAACCTTTTCATGATTCCAGGGCTGCTGTATCAATTCAAAGATTTTACAGGGGTTGTAAAGGAAATCCAAATCCACCTCCTTCAACTCCAATTCCGCATAATCAAAGTTTATCATCCATTAAATTTGATTATGAAGCATACCTTAAAATGCGACGTTCTAGACATAAGAGTTTTATGTCCATGAAGTCTGAGAAATCTTCTTGTCGACCATTGTGGAGTAGAGGTTACGAACCCATATCACCAGATAATTCAATGCGAAAACACATTAGTATTGACTTGAAGAAACTAGAAGGAAAAGCTACACAGATATTACAAGATGAAAATATTCTACCTCGTTCAAAGCAAATACCCTATAAAAAAGAAAGTCTGAGAACAATTCAATCTGCACCAGTACGAAAAGAATCACTGCCAGAAGATGTATTACGTTTTGCTCATGAGCTAGGAGTGGATGCAAATGGAAGTAGAAGACTTAAAATGCATTCGAAAGTTGGTAAATATCATACACAGTATGAATTCCTTGGTGAAGTTGTACAAAATACAGTTGATGACGAAAAGAACAATGAAAATGGTTTTCGATTGAGCATTAAAAAACCACATGTAATGAAACATGATCCATTAGAAGAAATTATTTTACGAACTGTTGAAGGTGCTGATGATATACGAAAATCTATTCGAGAAATTGAAAAGCGAATAAAAAGTATTCCCCCACCAAAGAAAGTATCAAGCCATAAACCAATCAATGCTGATCAAAAATTATATCTTAAGACCCAGGGCTCCATGGGCTTATCTTGTTTTCGGGCTATTGATAGAGCTTACAAAGATCGTCGCAGTGCTGAACAGCTATTAAAACGTATGAATCATGTAAATCATATAAGAGATGTGGAAAAAAACTGTAAAGACAAAGTTATCCGATACAAAAGAAAATACAGGAATGATGCTGTTGTTAAAAAACACCATGAGAGAGTTAATATACTGGAGGCTTTAGCTGCCAGAAGGTATATTGACTCTGAAATAAATGAGGATATTAAAATTAAGCATACAAATATGAAATTGAAACAAGAAAAATCAAAAACAGATTATCAATTTGCAATGCAATTCAACTGTCAGAATGCTTCAGTCGGAAAAGCGTTAGCCAACCATGACCGAGAAATTCGAAAGGAAGAAATTATCGATAAAAAAACGAAATCTGTACAAGAAGTGAAAGCTGATACAGATAACAAAAAAGAACTAGTAACAAGTTACTTAAAAGATGTGAAAATATTGCGACAAGCAAATACATCGAAAATGAAAGATAACTTGGAAGCAATGTTAATTGAAAAATCAAATGATAGAGAGAAGGAATTATTAAAACTATTGAAATCACACAAAGAACAACCTGGAAAGAAATTAATGACTGCACTTCCGGTTAAACAGCAACTTGTGACATTTGGTGATTTGTAGAATTTATTATACCAGTGTTCGAAATAAAAACAAATAATCACTATGGAGGAGTGTTTTTTTAACATAGATTCAGGCTGTAAAGCTTGATGTTCTGCTCAAAAATCCCTCCTCTACAGTGGTTAATTGTTTTCGAACACTGCATACCTAAAATCACGTTTTGGTTTGCAATAACAGTTAAGTTTGATTTCCACTAGATGGAAAAATTTGCTGCGTAAACCAAGAGAAGATATTCCATTGGTAGATACTGACGTCACGCATAGTGGGACGATAATTTCTACGAATGGAATGTCTTCTTTTGGCTTTTGCAGTGAATTATTTTTCAATGTTTAGCTATATTGTTTACACTGAAACTCAGTATTCATGGATTCAATTTTAGAAAAGTTTTAGGAAAAGTTCTAATTTTGTCAAGAGAAATAGAAATGGCATTTAGTACAGTAAATGAGAGCTAATAATCCCTGTGGAAGAGAACATAGCTTTAGGCTACAAAGCAATTCAAGATACAAAACACTCCTTCATTGTTCTTATTTTGAATACTATGCAGAGTTTAAGATAACTGGCGGCCATCACTGTGGAGGAGAGATTTTTCAGAATATTTATATTAAGCCCTGACTATGGTATAATTATAAAAAAATGAATGTTAAATGAATGATTTTTAATGTACAATGTGGAAGAGTGCATAGTATTGTACTCCTCCATGGTGTTTGTTCACAGCCCTGATGTTGCAAAACTATATTTTCATTATAATATATTTTCACTATAATATGTTGTCACGAATGACAGTGCTTGAAATAAGAGCAAATAATCACTGTGGTGGAGTGATTTTTGAATATAAAGGGTGGAATTCATTGGATTGTTCTGAATTATTTTATTTGGGTGTACTTGAAATAGTATGTTTTTCAGACATTTCTAATGGCAGTTTGCAAGGAGTACTCAAGTACTTGCTTTAAGCAACCTGACCTACAAACCATGTTCCAGCCTTTTTGTCAGAAATATTAGGATATTCACCTTTGGGAGGAGATGTTTTTCAGCTTTGCAGCTTGAAACTATACTCAAAAAACACTCCTCCACAGGTGATGTCTGACAGTTATATTCAGGCTTAAAGAATATCCTAATATTTTTCAAGAACATAAGAGATACTGCATCAATAGCAAAATAATACTAATTTCAATATATGCATGCAGTAGTTTTTAAAAGATCAGACTTCACACAGCCATCGAAAAACGTTTTTGTGTAACTTTTCTTGTTTGTTATGTACAAATGCTGACAAAAAAGGCTGGAACCGCCATTAGAAATGTCTGAAAAACATACTATTTCAATATATTCAGACTTGTTCTTGAAATTTTCAAGAATTTGAGTGGCCACCACTCTGATTTAGTTTCAGATATACTTAAAAACACCCCTCCACAGGTATTATCTGTTGTTATTTCCAACACTCAATGGATATTTTAAATATTTCTACGAATTTTAATAATTTCTATTTCATTTTTTATTAATCAAATGTGAAAATAACTGTTAGTCATCAGCTGTGGAGGAGTGTCTTATAATTTGACTCAAAGGACACTTCTACACAGGCGATATCTGGTAGTCATTTTCACGCTTGTTATCATTCCATTCCAGTCTGCAAAAATTTGTTCAAAATCTACAGTAAAGACGAGCGTCTTTACTGCGGATTTTAAACACGTTCTTGCCCACTAGGATATAGAGACACACTAATCAATACAACGTTGAGCCAATACCTCGGACTGCATTAAGACTCAGTTTGCAATTTCAACCTCGCTCCCAAAGTGGTCCCAACCTCTTTTAGACGACAAGAGAGAAGGAGCCCTGGGATCAAGATTGTTTGCAATTTGTAAGGGAGAACCAATAAATTACAAGCTCGTTGACATGACTCTACTCTCCTTTGTATTCACATAGCCTGGTATAAAAACTGAGTTTACTGTCTAAGGCGTGACTATCTTTTTATTGTATATTCTAATGTTTCATTGTTGGCAGGAAGCCAGTGCTCAAAATAATAGCAAGTAATCACTGTGGAGGAGTGAGTTTTTAGCATCACTTCTAGCTTCAATGCCTGAAACAATGCTCAAAATCACTCCTCCACAGTGATTGTTTACTGTTAGTTGGAACACTGAAATCATCTGTTTTAATAATTAAAAATGATCAGAAGGGTAATCAAAGTTTTAATCACTAATTAAGCCAATCAATATGATCTAATTAAAAAAAGGAAGAAAAAAAAATATTTTTTTCCGATTTTAGATAAAAGTCAACAATATAGTAACAATATTAATAAACTGGAATCATTTGGAACATGTAAGTTATATTCTGTATGATTTTGTTGGTTGTGATACACAGTTTGAAACACTACCGATTAAGGACCCGTATATCTCCATATATGGACTGTGTATATCCATATATGGCAATATACAGTCCATATATGGAGAATACACGAGGGCGTATTCGGTAGTCTTTCACATTGCTATTGAAACTAGCTTCCCAGTTGGGAAAAACTTGTTCAAAGCCCGCAGTAAAGATGCTAGAACAGCGTCGTTTGATGTTGTTCTAGCGTCTTTATGCGGATTTTGAACAAGTTCTTGCCCAATAGAGTTAATGTTCGCAGCACTCAGGGAAAACTTTGAACTGTCATTCTTAGGCAACCTTTACATGGACCTCTAAATGAGTGTCACCCTATACGATCTTACATTTGATTGGTTTCTTCAAATCGAAGAAACCAATCAATTGCAAGCTCGATTAGGGTGAAACACATTTAAGAGTCCATGTAAATGCTGCCTTGAAACATGCTTGAACTCAGGGAAATTTCAATGAAGTTCATTGCACCTTTTGGTATTATTTGGGATTATTTTTTGGTATAAATTAAGAGTGTTAATTATATTACAGTAAATTTTTATAAATATGTTGTACTGGATAAAAGCAGTCGGCAAAAACCTGTTCAAAGTCAGCAAAATAACGTTTGAACAACGTTCAAAGAACGTTGTTCTAACGTTATTTTTCTGACTTTGAACAGGTTTTTGCCGGCTGGGTAAAAGCAGTCAGTCATCAAACACTACCAAACTCTCAGGGGTGGAGAAAAAATATCTAACTCTCAGAGAAGAGAAAATCTGTGAGAACTCAGGTGAAATTGGAAAAGTGTTTTTTGAGTTTTGGTTTCAGAGCTGCAAAGCTGCTACTAAAAAACACTCCTCCATAGGTGATATCCGCTATTAAGATATCAGATATATATCAGATATGTCAGCTATTTTCAGGATTACCATGTGGGCAAAAACTTGTTCAAAGTCCGCAGTAATGACGCTAGAACAACGTCGTTCGACGTTTTCCTAGCATCTTTACTGCGGACTTTGAACAAGTGTTTGTCCATTGGGTAGCTATGAATACAGATCGGTGAGTATTTTCTTCTCTTCCGTAATTTAGGGATGACAACATCAATCTAGTTGAAGAACAATGTCGTGCACAAATTCAAGCGTACGTCAAATGTGTTGATAGTAATCCTGAAACATGGCAAACTATTTGTTCAACTGAGAAGAAAAATCTTAATGACTGTTCATCAGTAAAGTAAGAAAGCGTCTGTTATGAAGGGTTTAACACCCTTCACTATGGAGGACAGATTTTTCAGAATATTTTCAGCCAAATTGGCTGAAAATATTCTGAAAAATCTCTCCTCCACAGTGATGAACGACAGTTATTTTAATCCCTGCTCTTTTATGCACACATTTTTTCTGTTGGATTTGTTAGGGCCTTCTAACGATGTCTTGCAGAGTAGAGTATCAAGTCAACGACCTTGCATTTGATTGTTTTCTTCGTAACGAATACAAGCTCGTTGACTTACACTCTTCGTTATATATCTTAGTGATATTTATTCGATATTTTCTTAAGGTAAGAAATATTTGGGGAATAAATTTTTGCAGATGAAGCCTTCAAAAACGGTGGATTTTGCGGATGAGCTTGAACACTTAGAATTTGCGGAATTAATTTTTGTGAATGAGGTATAGAAGGAAAAATTAATGTTCTTTTTGTCTTGGATCCCTGAAACATTTTGATTGAAAAGCGGAAGATTTTCTCTGTAAATTTATATTTTGCGGAGGGTCGTTTTTAGTGTGTTCGGCGGAATATTTTTTTGTGGATGCGTGGATTTTGGCGAGATTTTTGGAAGACATTTTCGCGGATGTGAGAAAAAAAACGCAAAAACATGTTCCGCAAAAATAACTGTTAATTTGGTGATACTGATAAATCCCAACCTCGATCCCAGCTCTCCTTTCTTTAAGTCTCTAAATTGGCGAGGTAAAAAGAGAGAGTAGAAACACTAGGTTCAAGGTTGGATAAATCTATATAATTTCATGAAGAATCTATAATGACCTTTACATTTTTTTAAAAAAGTTACATTCCAGTGGCCAAAAACTTGTTTGAAGCCCGCAGTAAAAACCTAACGTCTTTACTGCGGACTTTGAACAAGTTTTTGGCCACTGAGAGCAAAAGGTACCTGATACCAAGGGACTTATAGCGTATAAGAGTGTTATAACACAAGAGTTAATAATCACTGTGGAGGGGAGATGTTTGAGTGTAGCTTCAGGTTTTATAGCCTGATATACCCGTATTTACTGTAATAAGCGCCCTCCCTATAGTAAGCGCCCCTCTCCAATAAGCGCCCCCTTTGATACGAAAATTATTATATAAGCGCCCCTCTTTAATAAGCGCCCCCTTTAAAAGCACCCCATTTGCTCCCACCTGATGTAAAACTGAAAACAAAATACAAATGTTTATAAATACTCAATTTATTTCAACTACAGTATTTTCCCAAAGTTTTTGCTAATTTCGCTTAATTTAATGTTCATATGAGCGGCTTTTCCCTTCTGCCGCTCAGACGTTGAAGAAAACCCTGGTCTTGTAATTGACGAGTCAGATGAAGGGGATGAGGACTTTGAAGTTGATTAATGTGACAGTTGTTTCTTAGTTAATAAGACGTTGTTTCTTAGTTGTGTGCCGGTTGGGGATAATTATTTTAGAAAAAAAGAAAGGTTATCACAGAACTGTGTCAAGTTATTAAGCGTCCCCCCCCCCCTCAAAACAAAAATTATTATATAACCGCCCCTCTCTTTTAAGCGCCCCTCTCTAATAGGCGCCCCCCCCCCTGAGATCGGAAAATTTTTATAAGCACCCGGGCGCTTATTACAGTAAATACGGTACTTACTAAATTTATCGGATTTCGTTGTTATTGAGTCAGTCACAAAATGTAATACCCACAAAATTGCATCAAGAATGCTCGTTTGTGAAATTTAATACCCACAAAATCTGTTCAATTGAACCATCCAAACATTTTTGAAAATAAAAATTGAAAATTCACAGCATAGAATTACAAAATCAAAGGTATGGTATTAAAAGTAGCCAACCAAACCAAGTGAAAGTTAAACCTAAGCACATAAATATGATTCGCAAACACACAATACAAAGGGGTTTGAAACACGTCTTTATTAAGATGAGAAAGTTTCCGGTCAAATAAACAAACCTTTTTCCAGGTAAAATTAAGTCAAGTCACTGTGGATAAGAGTAACGAAATTTTATATCAAAGACAAACACCACAATTTTACATGACCTTCATGTCCTTATTAAGTTGATAAATTTTCAGATCAAACAAACAATTGGAACACCTTTATTAAGGTAAAATGATATCAAATCACTGTGGAGGAGAGTAGTGAAATTTCATAATATAGCCTGAAGCAATGCTCAAAAATCACTTCTCCATAGTAGATATGAATTGCATACACACATTATGCATCAGACATCATTATATATCATAACATTATGTATACCACGTATACTATGTATAATAAAGTATACTTTAACTTATAATATATTTGCAAAAACGTGCTAAAAAAAGCGAGCGACACTTGTTTTTCGAGCGTGTCAAGGACGTGCCATCATTTTTTGCACGTTGCCGTGTTAAGTACTTGGCACGCGTGTCTTAAAACAGATGATTTTGGAGGCATGCGTGTACAGTTTTGAAAAACAAAAACTTATTCAAATTCCATAAAGACGCTAGAGCAATGTCGTTCGACGTCGTTCTAGCGTTTTCACTGTTGACTTTGAACAAGTTTTTGTCCACTGGAAGTAAACTAATAAAATGCTGCATTCTTTCTTGTGACTGTTGTCTTCTTTTTTATGTTCCTAAAAAGTAAACAAATACTTGTCAGGAACGGTGATTCTAATACATCCCAGTGGGTAGACAACGTCGGATCAACGTCAGAACGTTGCAACGTTGCTCCAATGTCATGTGCATGCAGAGATTAACTTTTTTCGTTATGTCGACGTTTGACAATAGTTAATTTAGTATGAAGTTTCCTGCTGCTGCTCTTTTCATACGTTTAGGTTCATGTGAAGCAACTTTATGATGTAAATTATCTAAGTCAAAGACGAGGTAAACATTTTGCTCGTATGTCATTAGGTATCATAAGGTCCAAAAATGTGCCCAGGTTGGAAATTTGGAAAAAATATATATATTAATGATTAGTAAATGCGAAATTAGGAAATAAATATTTATATTAATAATTAGTAAATGCGTGCATATTATTTTGGAGCAAAATGGAATAAAATTGTTCTTAATTATATCACTAATAAAAGACAAACGAACCTTACTGGTACCGTTTCCGGTCTCAGATTCTTTTGT
>JAULBZ010001202.1:0-23646 GCA_032360805.1 Neoturris breviconis | reverse complement strand
TTTCTTATCTTGCATCACTGGAGAATGTTGTGTGATGCTAACAACCGTACTTTTATGTGCTCTAAATTAACCTTTATTGAAATCAATCTTGGCGTTGGTTGTACCTAATAAAAAAATGTGCTAAATCAGCATTTTACTGTAAATATTTTGCTATGACGTCACTAAATTTGCCGAAAAATGCTGATTTGGCACATTTTTCTATTAGGTACGACCAACGCCACGATTAGAAATTTCTTAAAGTGCATGTCTCAATTATGTCTTAATCTTGGAGGTCCATCCTAAAACTATTTTGCTGTTAAACGAAGCTTGAATTGTCAAACAATTGAGTGTAAATAAAAGCAATTAGCTAAATCCACAATAATATCTTTTGACGGATATAGTTTACTTATGATAATATTCTTCTTCTAAGAATAGTATTTCTAAGAAAGTTATAAATAAATAATTATTCTTTTAAAAGTTTTAAATATATTTAATAAAGTTTGTTTACATAGAAAGTACAATAACGGTGCCGCAGTATAAAAGAAAGTTAAAATGCAATGAATTGAACATTTCTTCTGAGAGACTAAGAGCATGTTTTTCTTTGACATGTAATAAAGATATTCGATTGACTTATAAGAGAATCATTTGAACGAAATAACCGCTGGTAAAGTCTATAGTGTTTTTCAAGAAACCACACTCCTAATTAGATGAATATTAAATATAGTAATTTGAAGCAACACGATTGGTTATGGTTTACAAGATGTCCGATATGCGTTAACAAAAGACCTTTAACGAAAGATATTTGTCTTTGAATATACTCTTAAGGGAAAGCTCAAGTGGCAAACTTTATTTGATAACTTTACTCTTACTCTTATAATTCACGGAAACGAAAGATAGGCTCCATCTCTAGAGATTCATGTAACCTTAACGGAACTGGTACGAGTGTTACTGTGACATTTTGAGGCCTGCCATAACCATCATTTGAGCAATGTTTGTATTTTTTTGCAAATGATTATGGCATTAGGCTACGTTTGGAAATTACAAATGCTAAATAATAGTGTTGCTCAAACGCCATTTTCTAAGCATTTGAACAACATTTGAAAACACTGATAATCGTTTTGCCTTTACATGTCACATATTGATAAAATAGCATATAAAACATGTTTAAAACAAGAAATACAATAAAAAATATCAACTAGGGATTATAAACACATATAATATAACACAATAAGTATCTGATTTCTGCTTTCTCAGAAATACTCATCTTGCTGTCAAGGTAACGGGTGATCTTGCTGTCAAGGTAACGACATTAACGAGTGCCGAAACTTAACAACTTATATTCACTACAACAACTTCTTTTTAAAATACATTTTTTAAAAGGTTACAAGTTTTGTTTGACTTATAATTTTGACGTATTATTGTTTTGATTTCCTATTTTGATTTTTAGTTTTGACTTGCAGTTTTGACTTCCTGTTTTGACTTGTACGAGCGTGAAGCATATTACTATTTCCCTTCCCATTAACCTTGTTAAAAGTAGTATTTTGACCATTGAGCAAGTGTACTATTAGCGGGCCAAATAAATTCTGGTTTGGCATTGTTATTGCAATGTGACATGAAGTGGAAACATTTTTTAAGTCTCTATTGGTTTATAATGAAGTTGCACCCAACATTAGAGAGATATCGAATCGGTGACGTCATAGTAGCTAAACAATAGTATTTAAAATAATCAATGCAAAGGAGTGGTTTTACGCGTAGTTTCATGCTTGACTAATTATTGGAAATATATGGTCAAAATAAGAGCAAATAATCATTGTGGAAGAGTGATTTTTAAAGCTATGCTCAAAAATCTCTGGTCCAAATTCATCAACTCGGGAGCAAGCATCAGCAATAAAAGGATTTTTTCAAAGTAGAGACTTTGAAAATTTTAGAAAATTTGAATGTAGATATGTGGAGTTGCTAATATATGATTATTGATGAGACGTTACAGTAAAAATTGGTTTAAGCTTATAGCTTAGAGTTTAGAATCTTTTTATTTATAATGAGAATTTGAACACATTCACCCTAATGATTAAAAAAGAATTTTTTTTGCTCTTAATAATGTTTTGACCACAGTCAAATTAACATTTCTATGAGACATGAAATAAATGAAATAAAACAATTGATGATAAGAGATAACCTTTAGGATTGAAGTATCCATTCCTTAGATGCGATGTTTGAAATAAGAGCAAATAATCACTGTGGAGGAGAGGTTTTTGAGCATTGCTTCAAGATTTCTAGCCTGAAGCTATTCTCAAAAATCCCTCCTCCCCAGTTATTTGCTCCTATTTTAAACACTGTCTTAGCAACAAAAGTGTTGAATTTGTATAATATTTTTTTATTATTATTATCCTTATGATGAAGTGTAAGGAGACATATACTAGATAAATGTTTTATATGTATGTTTGTAAGAGCCCATAATATTTTATTAAAAATAAGAATCTTTAGAAATAAGTTTCTTATTTTTCTATTATTTCTTATTGTGTTCTGCATAGATTATTAAAGGTTTAAAATAATTGTAAATAATATTTATGGAGAAGTGTAATCTACATAATAAAGACACCAGCTGTTTGCAGGAAAACCTCACCCTTCATCACAAATCGGTTGAATATCCAGGAAAACCTATAACATAGTAAAAGCTAATATATTCATTTTGAAAGGTCTACAAACTCGAACATATAATTTAGAACATGACTAGTATACACTTGTACTTATCTATATTGTATACTTTCCTTAGAATTCATTTACAAATTTTCCAGATATTGGTTGTCTAATTTTTAATTAGTTAAAGTTTTTTCTACGATATTCTGTTTTTTCCATGTAGGTTTGATTTTGTGGATGGTTAGTTCTTGCAAAATTAAATTTTCACAGATGATTTCATATTTTGTGGATATATGGTACTTATATCAAATGTCTTGGCAGTGGAGGTGGGGAGGCTCTAATTAGAGTGGCTGGTAAATAGAAAAAATGGCAGAATTCATGTCATCTGTGGTATGTTATGTACCAGATCTACGAAAGAAGTTTGGCTTCAATGGCACTACTTCCTTGTTTTCTAATTTTGCTTGAACTATGTTAGAAAAGATGACCAACAGATGGATTTCTATAGTGTTCAGTTTGCTCATACATTCTCATTTTTTTAAAATATACCCAGCGCTTATTAAAGACTAGCACCTAATACGAGACCAGGCGCTAATTAGAGCATTTACAGTAATTGGAAAAATGTTGTATTTCCATGTATGTTTAACACTAATTAAAACCTTTTTTACAATCTAATTGTGCCAAAGGCATACCCATTGGGACTGTCCAACTCATATTCTGACTTTACTCAAGAAAATTAGTAAGTACTGTAAGAAAACAAAGAATGTTGAGTTGATAGTAATTGACTCTTCCAACTCACAATCTTTGTACTGTATGTCTTGATTAGAGAAAAAGAAAATAAAAACCATTTTTAGTTTTGTTTCATTTGGTGTTGTTGTTATTTTTGTTGTTGTTGTATTTAGTTTTTTTGCTTAGATTATATTTCACATGACCTAAATTTTTATCAAAAATAGTAAATTCTGCAAAATCTGTGAAATTTAATCCATACGAAAATTAATCAATTTAAGGTAACTACTTATACACTCTTGTATCTAACTTTAATGCTCTAAAGACAGATGAGAAATGTTTGACATCTTGCCCACTGCTGAGAAATATAATTCTGCATTAAGACTATAATTTTTATCTTTAGGTATATTCTTATAAATAATGAGCACTCTAAAGTCAGTTTATGATTGGAGCATTGGAGATGTTGCTTCCTGGCTAGATCAAAATGGCTTAACAAAATACAAACAAGTATTATGTGACAAACATCAAATAGATGGAGCAGTATTAATGTCGCTTACAGAAGATGATTTAAGAAAGCCACCAGTGCAATTAACAGTGTTAGGTCTGAATTTTACTTGATACTATACTGTTGATTAAAAGTATTTTGATAGTCTTTTCTGAAGAAAAATACGATGTTTACTTTCACTAGCATATTCTTCCTATTATTAGAAAACGATTTACAAAAATACATGATTGATTTCATTTTGTTTAAATGATATGCAAACTGCATTCTAATTATTGTTTGTTACTATTAATAATTTCTTCAAGCTTAGATATTAATGCTATGATACAATTATACTCATTTTTCTTAGACTTATGTCCTATTACTGTAATATTTTTTGTCAGTGTATTCTGGATAATAAACTTGCCTAATGTTTTTCAGTTTCTCCACTTGGTTATTAGTAGTGTTTCTTTTTTATAGGTGACATCAAGCGTTTATCTCTATTTATTGGTAAATTGCGTGCTTCAAACCATGCCACAATGTTGGATTCTATTAATTCAAGAAATTTTAAATTCAATGGTGATTTTACTATCCCTAATAGAGCAAGGAAAAAAATTGATTCGTGGTCTGATGATGAGTCATCATTTACTACAGATAACCCTGACGGTATTGACCCTAGTAAACTGAGCCCTCTTGAAGAAGAAATAAAAAATGCTATTGTATCAGAAGAATTTCGTACTTTTGTTAGTGTACTATATGGATTTGTTGTAATGTTACTTGCATCGTTTACTCTTGCTGTCGTACATGACCGACTTCCTGATTCCACTGCATACCCACCACTCCCTGATATATTTTTGGAGAATATACCACTAATGCCATGGGCGTTTTATGTTGCTGAAGTTATTGCTTCAACGATGATGTTCATTTGGTGTATGATCATTGTCTTTCATAAGTATAGACTTGTTGTGTTAAGACGATCATGTGCGATTGCTGGTACTATTTTTTTGTTGCGTTGTTTCACTATGTATGTGACATCATTGAGTGTACCTGGAAAACATCTACAATGCTCGCCTGCTGTAAGTTTGATTATATTCTTATGTTTTTATGACGAAAAAAATATAATTTTGCACTAAGAACTACATATTATGTAGTTCTCATCAGACAGAACATTTTCTTGAAATTATTTATCTGAATATAACTCCCATCAATGCAACAAAAAGAAACATTTGAATGTCTCTTATAAATCACGGCTGAAAGGTTACTGAATACGGACTCACATAACTAGTATCCAGTAGTCTTTCATGCTGGGAATGATACAAAGAAAATGTTTAAGCTAATAGAACATACACTGTAAAATATTGGACTTGCATTAAAGGTAGTTTTACACTAGGCAAAAAATTTCACGCGAAAACCAAAAGAAGACATTCCATTGGTAGAAATTGACATCATATGCTGTGTGCTGTCAATTTCTACGAATGGAATGCCTTCTTTTGGTTTTCGCGCAAAATATTTCACCTAGCATAAAATCCACATTAAGGAATGTTTGGTGCTTGCGAAAAAATAAAGGAGGGGAAAGAGAGACCTGGAACTAGTATACTCAATGAAAATCTATTATAATATGTAAACAGTTTTGGAACATTACAATTGCAACATTATATTACAATTGCCCGGAATCTTAAATAACAAACAATTTGCCAAGGCCATGGCTGCAAAATTCATAGAATTTAATATGCTCATAACATTTAAACAAGCTGCCTAGCTTGTAGTTAAATTTGCCTAGTACTAATTTTAGCTCAGTTTGTGTGATTTAAATTCGCGCCTTAAACATAATATGTTCTCTCAGTTTTAAACTTGTGAACTTAACTTGTGATAGTGGAGGATGTACCAATGTACCAATAGGAAATACCTATTTATATTTCTCGGTGATTTGAGTATTCATTAAAATATCTTACTAATTTACTTTTCGCACAGTTTATTTTTTGCCCATTTTAAATTTCGTGTACCTTATGCTGGCGCAAATTTAAATATAAGTAAGGTATGTTATTGATTGCAATTACTTTTGTGAACCGTTTCCATGTAATCACTATCATTACAATGTCAACACTAGTTAGTTTTATTTATTTGTGCATAGTCATCATCTTTTCTTTAGAAATATGGTAC
Source organism: Neoturris breviconis (assembly GCA_032360805.1). Taxonomy (NCBI): domain Eukaryota; kingdom Metazoa; phylum Cnidaria; class Hydrozoa; order Anthoathecata; family Pandeidae; genus Neoturris; species Neoturris breviconis. The sequence continues at coordinate 17,666 of JAULBZ010001202.1, read as the reverse complement.
TTTCCAGAAAAGATTTGATAGAGCAATTGATATATTTACAGGAGCCGGTTTAGCTATACGTGGTGTTCGTACTTGTGGTGATTATATGTTCAGTGGACACACTGCTTGTCTTACTTTATTAAATTTCTTTATAACAGAATGTAAGTGGTAATCAGACAGGCCTCTGAATTCACGACGGCATTCCCCTGTTGAAGAGCATCTTTGTAGGCTAATTTGCAGCCAAAGATGCTCCTCCACAGGGGAATTCAGAAGCCTGTAAGATAAGTACTGCGGATGAGTACAATATAAATGCAGAGCTTTGAACTATAGCCTGGAACTATACTAATTTTGTATTGCTCGGAATTACATATCTGTAGGACTGGAAATCCTTGAACTTCTATTTCACTCAAGTCAGTGGTAGAAATAAGAGTAAATGGTCACTGTGGAAGAGGGGATTTTGAGCATAGATTTGCTAAAAAATCACTCCTCCACAGTGATTATTTACTCTGATTTTCACTTATAATTAGCCTACTTCGTAGAGGTTTTTATTTGTATATTCAGTTACTATGCTACTTCAGGGAGATTTTTTATTTGCATATTCAGTTACTAGGCTACTTCAGAGAGGTTTTTATTTGCATATTCAGTTACTAGGCTACTTCGGAGAGTTTTTTACTTGCATATACAGTTACTAGGCTACTTCAAAGAGATTTTCCAGGGTTGAATGATGTTAAACTATAATGAACTTTCTAAAATATGATTAAACGTTTGTTTAATTACTGGAACTGTGATTGAGAGGTATTATTTCTGAGATGAAGATGAGCTGTAGATCATTTATTTTTATTTAGATACACCAAGACGTTGGCATTTTCTTCATACATTATGTTGGTTACTTAATGTGTTTGGCGTGTTTTTTATTCTAGCAGCACATGAACACTATTCTATTGATGTGTTGATCTCATTTTATATTTCATCTCGATTATTTCTATATTATCATACACTTGCAAGTTCAGTGCAAGTTCGTACAAGCGACGATAAACGGCGGAGGATATGGTTTCCAATGTTTTGGTTTTTCGAGTATGGCTGCCCACTTGTTATTCCTAATGAATTTGAATGGCCATTTACTTACAAAAAGTTTAAACAATGCTTTGGATGGATTGGTCGTTGTATAAATAAAAATAAAAATAAAAATAAACAGACTTAAAAATAGATTTATAATATTTTCATTTTTTATACAATTTGACAATTATTTAACCATTTGCATATTTAACCATCTGGATTGGTGTATAAATATTACATCCATGTAATTGAATCATGCACAGTGGCGCTTAAATAATCACTGTGGATAAGTGAATTTAAATCGAGATCTTATGTTTGAACCCACCGTCACAGTGATTAAAGGGAGAAAAAATGAAATTTCGCCGATTTTTTGTTAACTTCGCGAAATTATATTTTCGCGAAAATTACAATCCGTGGAATTTTTTTGTTTGTTTCTTAACAATAAAACACAGAAAGAAAGTTTGCGTTAGTAAAAAGATATGCCTTGTTTGGAAAAATTTCTACTTTTTTGTGTTTTACAAGAATATTTTCTTTTAAGAATTTATTTATTTTATGGTTTTATATCTATTTTTAAAGAGTAATTTTTGATTATATATACCACTCACTGATTATACATATATGGCAATTATATATACCGGCTTTTTTAGGCTGTTCAAAACTAGGGGGCGGATTCCTTCCCCTGGAGATCTCAGGAATGCCTTGCTTTTACACCATGAAATTTGGTATGATATTAGTACCAACTGTAACGAACATTTTGGTCTAGAATTTTTTGATTACGCCATTGTTTGTTTGCTGACGTCATCATTTTACAATGTTATCTAAAAAAAAATTTCGCCAAATTTTTTTTCTTGTTTCTTTTTAACGTAAAACGTAAAAATTGTAAAAAAAAAAATCGTTTTTGTACTGGTGACCTTCAAAAAAGCGAGGTCAAGGGGGAAGTTGTCTAAAGGAAATGTCAGCTTCATAGCGCATTCCAATCCAAAGTTATAAAATATAATATGGCAAGGGAAATTCCGCTCCCCCCTCAGCATGAATAAGGTAAGGCTGATCTCCTCTAGGAGAATGAATTCTAAATGAAGCCATTACATTGGTTACGTCACTTTTAACCAAGGTAATGGCTTCATTTAGAATTCGCGCGAACCGATTCGCTTAGTGGAGATCCGACTTTAGTCACACAATTTATATTTTGTTTGCTCACTTGATATTTGGAATTCCATTACGGTAAACCCTCTAAAATTTTAAAAAGTTGATTAAGTGCCCCCTCCCCTAAGAGGGGACGCGTATTAGAAAATTGTCAAAGAGGTTAGAAGAGATCACTGCTGTCAAAGTTGCTATCAGTCTATTAAGCATCGAACGTTTGGAAAGATCTATAGAATTGTTTCGGCTTATATCTATTTTAAACAATTCTTCTTTTCACCAGCTCTCTTACAGCTTGCTTATCTCTTGTAAAGCTTCGTAGTTTTGCTTCGCTAATAAGCGACCTCTAAAATTTCGACAATTTAATAACCGACGGGCGCTTATTTGAGGATTTACCGCACCGCACGTTGTTAGCTTTACACTTGAAATAAATATCAGCTAAGTAAGGATTTTTTTGTTATTTTAATTTGTTTGCACAGGGCGTTATAACTGCAATTTTAGGCATTAATTAAGATAGAGACTTTTTACAAATTTCATTACAAGCAATACACGCCACAAGCAAAACAAAAACGCGGAATACACAACAAGTCCCTAGAGATTTATCGAAACTCAACGAATTATGTTGTTCACAGGCAGCCAGGCTTTTGGAATTTTCGGGCCATTCGTCTTACTAATCAAAATTTTAGACTTTTTCCACATGCTGAAATTTTGAGTTTTTGCAAAAATTTCACTTTGTATTTCACCTACAGTATTTTCGTCCAAGATTGTGGTACAACAAGTAAACCGATAATCAATATCTTATATGCATTCTTATTTCTTTAGTTTTTAAATGCGTCTACAAGTAAGTTTGTAACTTCTTATTTACTCATTACTTTATAAAAATAGAAAATATATTAATATCAATAAATGCGAACTTTTCTTGTTTAATACCACCAGATATAGTAGTGGAGGTTGCCAGATTTGTTATTATTTTCCTGAGGAACCCTTAATCTCCTAGAAATCTAGGCGAAAGCTGAGAATAAATTACCTTAACCCTATTCAGGCCGGGCTTTTTTAAGGCTCTGAAAAAATTGCCCCTCACCCTTCTCTATAACATTTGATGAAACCATGCTGTAGTGTTCCAAGAAGTTAGGTCAACACATAATTAACATCACGGGGAAACAGGTGGTGCAAAAAAAGAAAATAGGTTAAAATTGTTTCTGTTCCAAAATGATTTTCCCGCAAAAATAAGAACAAAAATGAAATTTTTTGATAATATTTTTTACTACCAAAATATGGTTGCTAGGGGAAAATTGTCCCTACATTCCCTTACATAAATATTTGAGACAAAGTGAAATTTGTGTTTATTTTAAATTGGGCAAAAAGAATTGAATTTTGATTAGCAAGACGAACTGCACGGAAATTCGTTTTTGTACCAAGAGCCTGGGTACTAGACTGCTAGAAGCAACAAAATTTGTCGAGTTTGTAAAAAGTCCTAAGATCCTAAGGAGGTTCGAAAATTCCGAGTTAAGAAACCCGAGTTACGAATATGACGTCATAACCCGAGTTAACTAACTTTTTGTAACTCGGTGATTTAGACACAAATAAAATTCCCGAGTTATTTAACTTGGAAATTTTATTTTGATTAAAATTTCCGAGTTATTTGACCCTATTAATACTGGGCCTTTTAGGAAAACTTCTTTTGTGACTGGTTGTAGTTACAAAAAAAAAAAATCTTAAAATTATCCTTAAAAAAGTCACAAAACTTCTAGTCATATAATTCATTCATTCAAATGTTGAATAGGGTTAAGGAAATAAATTATTGCGGAAATACATTTTTGGGGACTAAGTTTTTAGAACTTAGTTTAAATACTTTTGGCCACAAACAGAGGGATGTCGAATCAGATGGTGTGAAAATACAACAGTGTTCGAAATAAGAGCAAATAATCACTGGAGGAGTGATACTTGAGAACATTGCTTCAGGCTAGAAATCCCTCCTTCCCAGTGATAATTTGATCTTATTCGAACACTGAATATCAGCACCCTTTTTTACAAATGAAAATCTGTTAGAAAAGAATTCTTATTAATCTATGTATGGTTTTTGCTGTCCATGCCTCTCAACCGCTTAAATAAATAATACTTCATATTTCCCTACACTTATTCAATCGTAAAAATTAATTCTGTAAAACCAACACGTTTCTGGACTATCAATTGCAAAAGTAAAATTCTACAATTTTATTCCTAGTTTATAACTTAACCCCTAGAAACATCAAACAGACACTTTCATGAAAATATATATATTTTTACTACTCCCATAGGAAATCACCATATTTCGCCCTCTTTTACCCGGTACGAAACATTTTCCTATGTGAGGTGTCCATGTGAACAAAGCTTATTTTCAAACCGGTTTGAATTTTCATATAGAATGTAAATAAACGCGTTATTACCTGCGTCTACATTCTACAAAGATCTACAATTCATTCCAAAAGAATTTTCAATGTTGTTCGTGGTTTAACCAATATGCCCATGAAGTATGTGTCAAGTCAAACAGCTTTGATTACATTGATTAAGGGGGTGATGGGGAGCAGATGTAGGATTTTCTTATAAAAATGTGACTTGTCTCGGTTTGTAGGTCCAAAACGATACAAAAAATACTAATAATTACTTTTAAATGAACTTTACTACATGGGTTATATTTAAGGACTCAGGCTGCGGGTACTTATGGACATCCTTTTATCAAAACATGATCCAAAAGTGAACGTTTACGATCTTAGTTTAGTAGTCGCGGAATTTTTTTAAAGTTTATCTTTTTGTAGCCAATCAAATTGCTGTAGGAGAAAATATACAAATGTTACTAGGGTTCAGGCTATACTTGATAAGCAATGTATACTCTGCAAGTAAAATTTAAATGTGGAAAACGACCACGAGAAGTCCCTTGAGATTCGTCGAGTAGACCAAAGACTTATCGAGTGTAGACTGAAGCCTTAGGATCTTAAAGTCTTTTTGGCAACTCGACAAATTTTGTTTCTGGCTACCTAGTACCCAGGCTCTTCGAGGAAATTCGAATTTTTCGCGTGGTTTGACTTAGATATTTTTGTTGAGGATTGTAACTACTGAGATTCAGGCTATAGAAATGTTCACCGAGTAAAAAAACTACTGGAGTTCAGGCTATACAAATGTTTACCGAGTAGTAATAACTACTGGGGTTCAGGCTGTATAAACGTTCGCCGACAGGCTATACAAATATACGCTGAGTAGTATAAACTACAGGGGGTCAGGCTATACAAATGTTCAGCTACTCAAGCCGAGTACATGACACAAGTAAGATTTAACATATGCAAATAAAATTGGATTAAATTGCTTATCTTTAATATGTATATATACAACGATCTTTAGTGAAATGTTAGAAATAGACTAAATTGTGAGCGAATGGAATGATTAAAACCTAGCCTAGGATTTCCGCGGTATTTCGCTTCATTCTGTCATAATCTGTTTGAGGATTTCGAAACTATTAGCTCAACATCAGATTACATAAAAAAAAACATAAAAAGGAAATACTGTCAGAGCTTATTATACTAGTCTAGTTAAAACCAAGAGTATGTCTACTTCCATTCTTATCAGCAATGAAGTCTGAATAATATCTAAAGGTTGATCTCCATTAGGCAAATAATTCGCCGCAAAAGCTAAAAAAAGAAATTTCATTGGTAGAAATTGACGTCATATATCATGTGACGTCAATTTCTACCAATGGAATGCCTTCTTTTTTGGCTTTCGCAAAGAATATTTCGCCTAGTGGAAACGAACCTTTAAGTATTAGTTCATTTTAACGAAAGATGCACATTAACATCTTTACCTAGTAGATGTTCACACTAATCTCCATCTTTAGAATGGTGTGGACTAGACTTAACCAAAATGTGATGGTCAGGAATATAAGGTGAAGCTGTGAAGAAGGGTTTTAGAAGAACTTGCAAAATGTTGGATTACGCGATAAAGAAACCAATGAAATCAACTGTTATCTTGACGGAATATTCTGTTGGGATCTTATGATTATTTCGACACCTGTATATGCAAGTCAGAATATAATTGCCGGACATCACCTGTGAAGGAGTGTTTTTTGAGTATCGGATTCAGCTTAAAAGCTAAACACTATACAAAAAAACACTCCTCCACAGCTGATGTCCGGCAGTTATATTCAGGCTCGACATGAATTATATTGCCTAATCCCCAGACGAAGTTCGAATATCTCACATATAAGATCTACCTTATTCGTACTAATTTTGGCGCAACGAGAAGAAAAATTAAATTTTCGCGGATTCACGATATGGGCTTATTTTATTCCTACTAATTTTCGCGCATGGCGCAGGACAACGTATGAAAAATAAATATATTCATTTAGAGTAACAAATACAAGGCAAGTAGATTTTATTTTCGAAACTATCATATATACTAACTTTCGCGCGAAAAGGATCTTTTCGCGCAAAGGTAGAAGATTTGAACATAGTCTGTGGAAGAGGCTAATGTATATATTAATACTTATATCTTGGCCTAATCATATATACACATAATACACTACATTATAAAATTTGGGCCAAAACGTGTTCAAAGTTCGCAGTACAGACGCTAGAATGTTTTTAACAGGTTATAAGTAATCACAGAATTAAGACGCAAACACAATACAATATTCAATGTAAGTAGACGTAAGAATTTTCTTGCGTCTGCTTCAAATTGCTTGCTTCATGATAGTCGTGATGATCGTCTATATTTGCAATTATATTCCCCGTAACTGCGTCAAGATTTCGTCAGATTTATTTTCCTTTTTTTCCTCAGTAATAAGGTCAATGAAGGGTTGTATGTAATGTAATCTATTAAGAAATATCTTTGCATGTTCTTTAAACAAGAAATAAATTGAAATTCAGAAATATTAAAGAATAATCAAGCCTGTATCAATCTCTCAGTGTCACTGTAATCTGAATCATCATCATCATCACTGCTTATCATATCTTCTTCAGATTTCGTACGAAAGATATTGAATAAATTATAAGCGAATGCAACATAATATATCTATAAAAGAATAGCAATTAAAACAGTAGAGATAATTAGAACCCTGCATAGCACAGACGTTGAAAAAATATAATAACATCGGGTTTCAAATCCTATATAAATGTGGTCGTATGCGAAGTAGCTCAGCATGTAACCATTAACTTTGAACACCATTAACCCTATTAGGCCTAGGCTTTTTAGGGCTCTGAGAACCTAGGGTGGAAGGGGGGGCATGAGACCCCCCCTCCATAAAATCTGAACGGTTGCATATTTTCTTTCAAATTTACACCAAAGGTTCTTCAAACTATAAACTACATTTTAGTATAAAAATAATTAGCAGGTGCCCTATTGTTTCATAATTATGACGTCATAGCTTATCTTGAGTATGAAAATTCATTTTTGTATAAGTAAAATGTTTGGATGCAAAAACTTGTCACAAGCAACTTTTTATGTAAAATAAACATAAAAAACAGATTCAATATAAAATTTTGAATTCAACAGTGTGTCATATGTCATATTAAAGAAAATAAAAAAATATTCTCCTATTTTTTTGGTCTACCATTTTTTGGAAATGATCGTAATTAAAAGTCAGAAAGTTTGAGCATGATATCACTTTAATTTAAAAAGTTATGCATAATTTAATAGGAGGGGGCCATGATGCCCCCCACCCCTAGGCCTAATATGGTTAAAGAAGATGTTCACACTATTGGACAGAAATCACACCAGAATAACATATCGGATAGGTCCTGCGTTCACAGTTTCTCATCTATTCGATATACTCAGCAGAATAATTTCGTTTCACTTGTTGCGGTGAAATGAAATGATCCCGGCTTAGTTTTGGATAGGTGTCTACGCACGAAAACGGAATGAGGTCGTTTCGAAATAGTTTCTATCCGGTAAGGTGAACGTCTTCATGGATTTTTTTGCTATATACTCTCGAGTATCGAATAATAGTTAGAATAATCCGTTGGAATAATCAGTGGGGGAAAGGGTGGATAATTATCGAAAATGAATAAGCAGGGGGCGGGGACGACGCCGTTTTTTTGGTACTCGAGAGTAAAGGAATAGTTGAAACATTTACTTACCCCAATGAAACCCCAAGTACTCCAATAGTAAAACGCTCCAAAGAACCACGCTTTATAAAACAGTGTGTTCAACAAAGATGCCATACGACTCATTACGCATAAACCTAAGAAAACAGAGATATTAAATTCAATATGATGAATTAGTCGAGGTAATTCCAATGGATTAAAAGTAACCACTGGATAAACATTAGCCTGCGCATAGAATGTTTCCTAGTTTTAGCGCTATTCCGCTCGAATAAGTAAGACCTCGTATTATTTTAAATAAGCACCCCCTACTTTATAATTTGCTTAGTATTCTAAGGAGCGCCCAAACCCTCGGCGCTTATTAAACTTATTTTCGCTCTAAAGGGGCGCTTATTAGTTTGACAAAAAGAAAACAAGAAAAAAAATACAATTATACATAATCAAAGTAGCCCACCAAACCAAGTAAAAGTTAAATCATTATACATCATAGCATTATGATGTACTAAATAATAAAATTTAGTTTAACTAAAATATATTATTGTGCTGTTATGTTCTGTGGGACCATTATTCTAAGAACGTTTTGTGCAAAATTAACATTTAGGTACAAAAAGTAAATAAACAAATAAGCGCCCCTCTCCAATAATCACCTCCTTTAAAATCCCGAAAATTTAATAAGCGCCAATTGTTAGGGCATTTTCAGTATATAATTAATATAGTAAAAACATACATAGTAAAAATATATTCGCCTTCCTTTGATTTATTTGCCTTCCTTATGATTTATACGACTTCAAATAAGCGCTTCTCAAATTTCTACATTTTTAAATAATACATAACCCCTCATTTCAGCACCCTGGAGTGCTAAATCGTTCCAGAGCATTATTTACGCAGATAAACCCAGGACTCATACGCAGATAAATATGGTAGCCACAAAAATTCAGAGGAAAAGTTATCTGTGACACATACCATTAGGTGCTTTCGTTGTGCAACTTTTCGTATCAATCTGTTGTGTAGCATTCATGATAGGATATTTTTGATTCCCATACTGAACATATTGTGGTGTGATGGTAAACATGACAATGTTCAATGCTAATACCATAAACATCATTATAAACACCATAAACAAAAGCGCTTGTGGCAATGTTCGACGAGTACGAATTTTAAACATCTGGACGAGAATTAAGGAATATTTGTCCAGGGAAAGTTTAGTTTGAGATGATAGTAATACTTTGAAGACAGTGTTTATATATATTGCGTTTAAAATATATTTCAGAATCAGAGTTGTGATAAGATTTTGGTTTTCTTAGTTCTCATGGGTACGACCTATTGTTTATTATAAGAACTATCAATGTGATGGACATATTTCATTTAGAATAGTAATGATTATACTTCTATGATAAATATTTCTATCACCTTTTTAATATACCATGGTTTCGAGTTGTAGTACTAAACTGGTGTTTTATGGACCTATTATGGATATACAAAGTTGTTACAGTTTGTCGGGGGTGACAAAAGGAATGGTCCAATTCTTTTTTTATTACATTATACACTAGTCAAATTCCAAAACGATCCTTCCTAGTATCAGATTTTTAAAAAGACGTTGTTGACGATATGTGATAAAATATCGCTAAGCCCTCGGTCAGTTTTTATGTAGGTTTATCAGCAACATATGGCAAAAATCTACACCTTTTTATCTTAGAGTTATTAAACAATTCAATTCACAGTTGTCATTTAACCAAATAAGTATGTATATACACATGAAAAGATACTTTGATGCAACAACACCATATCCCCATTCGTTTAATACCATTCATTGATGCAAAGATGAAAAACAAAGTCATTCCAGTAAATAGCACATAATCCAACGGGAAAACCTAAAGAGATCATCTTTACATGGAAGATCGTTATCGTTATTCTATTCAAATGTTTGTAATTCGCAAAATGAGATTACATGAGAAAAATTTCAGTCAGCCTAATGCTAGCCAAGATTAAATTTTCAGCTTGGGCTGAAAATTCGAGATTTCGCCCCAGGCTGAAATTCTTCCATGTAACCGGGTCCCTGAATTCTTTAAAAAATAATATTCCTCAAAATAAGAAAACAAATATTCCAAGAAACGTGTGAATAGTGGCCACATAATAATTACATGACATTGCATCAATCATTGAGGTCATTGATTTTTCTGTGGCTTAACCAAGGTGGTGTTACCTTTTGTGCTTGAACCATGATAATATTTACAGGATTTGGTAAAGTAGGTTTTGGTAGCGCATAACCACTTTTGGGACCAAGCGAATGTATAGCTTTATCAATGCTATGAAAAAGTAATGTTGAAATGATATAAAATGTAGCAGCTAGAAAAGTGATAGTAAAACAGTGTGTATATATCGATGCTCATAACTCAGTACATTATTTTCCTGAGTAAGAGCATGGAGGTGTCAGAGAGTAGTCATAAAATTATATACCTTATTGGTAAAAAAAAAAAGTCAGTTAAGTTTAGGCGACGAAAAATTTAGTCATTAACTCAAAATTTGGTCACTTTTTACCGACTAAAAAAAAAAAAAATTCGGTCACTTTTTACCAACTAAAAATTATGAAGCAACTGGCTATTGGTACAAAGCCTGATGATGTTAAAGTGTCATTAAAATTTAACAAGATCAAACCCTTCCACGCCCAACGAATCGTAGAAGTCTACAACTATATTTGTGAGAAGCAAGAAATAATTATAAATGGTTTCATTGCTGTAGGGATATCCGAAACTGTTGAAAGTGCTAACTCTGTAATTCAGAGGATCGAGAACCAATTTATATCAGGTCTGTAAATCTAATAACAGTATGATCAAAATATATCTGTAAATTTACTCAGGTCTTAAGTTTGTATTTGTTGATTTTATTCCTTTCGCTGTGTTTAAAATATATAATAGTTGTGTTTAAAATATCTATCTAATATCTATCTAATAGTAAATTTTCTTGGTTTTATCCCTCAGATAATGAATAATGACAGTAAATGTGCACAAAAAACCTCTCCTAAGGGAAAAAAAAATTAGTTTAGCAAAAAGTCGGTAAAAAGTCGTAGTCAGCAAAAAAAAAGTCAATAAAAAGTCGCGGTCAGCAAAAAAAAGTCGGCATAAACTTTGGTCAGTAAAAACTTTTCGTCACTTGGCCAAAATTCAGTCACTTTTTACCGAATTTTTTTTTTACCGATAAGGTAATATTTATGTCTCTATTACTTACAGTTCTAAGTATATAATTTAATTTTTTGCATTCCCAAACCTTTTTCATTTCATCTTTTTTAAAAAAATTGTTACCTTGTAATAGTGAGCGAAACCATGATGAGTAGAGAAATAGCAAGAAAGATGCACCCAAACACAACTTCAAATGGCTTCAATAACAATAACAACTTTCCGCAAAAATTCCTTTTACTCTTTTCTTTCTTGCGTTCAATACGATGATGCAATCGTTCGTCTTGTTCGATTCGTCGTAATTCATTTCGTTCGAAACGTGTAAGATTTCGACCACCTCTGGTTTTAGCACGCAACATTCTCGCTTTTTCTTCATCTTTTTCTTTTTTTGTTAATCGTCTTGTGTTCTCAGATTTCTAATGATAAAACAACAAATTTATTTCATTTCCCTTTTATACCAAGGATGGGACAGGGAACAGATACAGAGGTACAGAGAACAGAATTATGTAGAACACGGTAGTAAATCTTATAAAGTTTTTTTTTAAATCACAACCCATTCACATACTAAGGTAGATAAAGGAGAGTAAGTAAATCTTACAGATGTATCTTTATAGCCATTACAACATTTGATCATACCAAGAGGTAAAGCAGACATACCATATCCCTATAGAACATAAATTCATAATCATTACAATAGAATTAAATTTTATTAGAAATCATTGCATTTATCACCCAGTAGGCAAAAACTTGTTCAAAGTCTGCAGTAAAGACGCTAGAAAAGTGTCTAGTGTCTAGTGTCCTAGTGTCTTTATTGCGGACTTTGTACAAGTTTTTGCCCACTGAGTAGTGACAGAACTAGCAATCATAACACAGAAAAAGACAAGTAACTCACAGAGGAATGTAACTACGAAAAAGCACCTACAGTGTACATAATTAAAGTCACCATTCCAAACATTGACATCACACCAACAAGAATAGACATTGCTTGGTCAGCATCTATAATATATGCAATATGCAATAACATGTTACCATAAGTATGCAGCAATAGGAGCATTATATCTAAATACACCATACAAATGCACCCATATGTGTATATGTAATACCACATACACAATCACACTATCACAGGTGCTGAAATTACTATGGAGAACAGAACCTAAGTATGCCATGTAATATGTCACTGGATAATGTATGCTCTTATTTGTTTGATTAAATTAAATATATTTCCACAAGTAAAATGTATCAATATCACACAATATTTAATGTGGAAAACCTACGAGTATATGTTTCAAGTTGGTCTTTCAAGAACTCAAACTTGCTATCTATTTCAGTGATATTCGTTGGACGTTTCAATGGAACAACAGCGCTACAAAAAATAAATTTGTTGAGAAGTCATATGTATTCATATTTTGCAGTGTAATTTGCTTGAAGTAATGTACAATGACACATCATAGATCAAGCATTTTACATAATTGTCAAGGAAACATTTTGTGACGTCAATTTCTACCTATAGAATTTCTTCTGTTGGCTTTCGCACAGAATGTTTCGTCCAGTGGAAATCCACCTTTAACAATAGAAATGGTCCAGTCTTGTTCATAGCTACATTTTAGCACATCAAATTTAGTAATAAGTGAAAAGAAGGAAAGAATTGAATAACAGGAATTCCGTAAAAAGTGTAAATCTTGTAAAGAATTGAACAGTAAGGCCTTTACAAGAATTCTCTTGAGCTTTGATATACAGATACAAAAACTGAAGTTGAGGTAAATTGCATAGAAAAGAAAATTTTAGAAATTTATCATATTTACTTTTAAGATTTCCACAACCTATAATAAAAATCCTTTATTAAACACCCCATCCCAAAATGTTTTTGATTAATAGTAGTTTTAATAGGTAGATCTGTTGTGCTTTAAACCAGATAAACCTTGTTTAAGCTCAGTGCAACACTGTGGAGGAGCAAATTTCAGCCATTGTTTCAGGCTAAAAAGCCTGAAGTTATGCTCAAAAATCTCTTCTCCACAATGAGTTTTTGCTCTTATTTCAAACACTAAAGTGGTTGAAGCTGCTTCTCTTACATGACAATTCCCTATCAGTGGTCAGAATTGAAGTAAATAATCATTGTGGAGGAGAGATTTTTGGGCTATTGTATGTTCAAAAATCACTCCTCCACAGTTATCATTTTCTCTTATTTCGATCACCTACATTCAATGTGTTATATTTCTTATATGACCAGGTTTTCAAAAGGAGAATGGTGATGACAACAATATGTCCCATGTGACAGTGAAATAAATCCAAGATGACATCGACGAAAGACATGGAGCAGCGTTTTGTTCTACCTCTTGTCGATTAATACCTTCGAGAGCGGAAAGATGTTAATTTCCATTTCCAAATGGAATATACATGTTTTATGGAAATGTTATAGAAGATTTCAAAAGATTTATTTTGTCCCCTGGCTGAAATGGATCCAGAAAAAGTCAAGATTTCTGCCAAATTCTTTTTGTGTTTTATATTCAGCAGTGCAGCATCAAACAAACTTTTAATTACGTTCTTAATCTTTCATGTATGGTTGGGTTGCCTAGACATGTTTTTATTTTATGGTTTTAAAGCTCAAAAAATATTGCGAAAGCGTGGTGGAATATAGTTGTTCTGTGGCTTGTATTTGGTTTAACTATATCTATAAGTCTTGCCTAGGTACATTTCTTACAGGAAATGCATAGAAAAATGCTCCTATGCCTTACTTTTTTGTTGTTGTCCTGACGTCATAGAAATCATATGGAAAGATCGTCATTTTGGTTATAGAGCGGCTGAGCAAAGGGCTATAAATGTAGGCCAGGATAGAAATTTAACAAATGCATCCTTTAATCTAATAAACTTTCCCTTTGAAGACTGGATTAAATGTCCAGGCTATTTATTCTAGTAAACACGGTATCCCATTATCAATTAGGTGTTCCATTTGCACAGCTGCATATGTATGCAAAACAACTTACCCTGTGACAAGTATAACAAGAGCCATGAATAAAAACACAATTGAATACTTCAGTGCAGTACAACATCTCTAAACAAAAAGAATAACATCAAGCCTGAATATAACTATCGGACATCACCTGTGGAGGAGTATTTCTTTTGGTATAATTTTCAGTTTTGAAGCTGAAAACTTTACTAAAAAATACTCCTCTACAGGTGATATTCGGCTGTTATATTCAGGCTTGAGCATATTGTAACAAAAAAATACGAAGAAATAAAAAGTCTTAGTAAAAATTATTTGCATCTTACCTGTTTTGTATTTACGTCATCATCATCCTTCTCTTCATAATAGAAATACATGAATGGGAGTAATATGAAAATGAATAATGCAACCAATCCGTATAAAGCTAGAATAAAAATAAAAATAAAAATAAAATAAAATAAAACTGGATAAAACAAAACAAAAATCTTCCATGATCTTAAAAGTAAGTTACTTTGAAACCATCAAAATGAACTGATTATATTAAAACCCATATACCATCTTAGAGGTTATTACAATTCAAGTTATTAATAACGTTACTTAAATTGGAGTTAAAATAACTTCCGGAGATGTTTTGCAGAATATTTTCAGCTAAATTTCTAAAAAATCTCTCCTCCACGGTGATAACCGGTAGTTATTTTAACCTCTGCTTAAAGGATTGTAAAGTTCTTTGATACAAGTTAATTTCGTTAGACAATAGATACATTTTTACTGAAACTTTAGTTCTCATTATTTTGTTAACATATACTAGAGTACAGTCACACTAGATGGGAATGGGAGGTAACGAGTTATGAAGCAAGCATAGTAGAGTACATTCATACTAAATGGGAACAGGGGTTATAGCTGGATAAAAAGGAATAGGTCATGTTGCTATTATAACCACACCCATTGACTTGCATGAAAAGGCTTTCCTGGGTACATTCAGAGGTGCTACTACTGGCAAAACTGTACAGAATAATAATCTTGTAAGTACTACTGGTCAGATAATACTTACTATAATATGTGTAAGTAATTGTATCTTCAATTGACTCTCGACTTGTATTATCTGCTGCCCATGGCTGTACAGAAAAAATAACACCTGTTATGCAAGGTAAACATGACCATACACAAAAACTACATTACACGTGAAAAGTACTGTGGTGACAAATGTTCAGATAAAATGAGGGCCGAAACTTTATTCGCCAAAATTCTCGCTTGTCCAAATTTGAGAGTAAACTTTTTAAAATTATTAACGCAATAACAAATCACAAAAAGATCTATTTTAATAACTTAAATGTTGCCATATTTTATTTGTTCTAGTAACTGATGTTGGTGTGTAAATGCTAGACATTTTTCTTTACTTGATCAAGATTCTCTGAACATCTAAACACTAATCTTACATTTAAAACCTGACTGACACTTGACCCATTATAATTTGTTCGAAAGATTTCTTGATTGAACTTTGAACAACCGTCTGAAAGTTTCTTAGGCAAAACCTTTAGCATGTAATGTACCTGTTATAGACAGCTTTAAACATGCCTGGACGTGAAATGACAGTGGCCAGAATAAAAGTAAATAATCACTGTGGATGTGTGATATTTGAGCATAACTTCAGGCTATAAAGTGATTATAGGGAAGAGAATTTGATGCTCTTGATTGATTGGGTTTTTTTAACTAAATAAATATTGTCCTAGAAGTCTTGATATGCAATCTCAAAATTGGGCACTTATTTTCATGAAAGGTATGATGTCTTTAGGGAGAATTGAATATACAAACATTTTGTTGAGCTTTATTTGGTTACACAATCAGTGTTTGAAATAAACGTATATAATACTTGGGAAACAGAGTATAAAATCAGCAATTTTTTAAACATTTTGACACCTTTCACATATTTTTTAGAAGTATAATTTAAACCCGTCACATATTGTGTACATAGTACACACTTATTTCAAACACCACGAGGGTAATTTTGGTCTATAGATCCTAGTACTCACTGATAATTCTATTCTAATTGATACAGTTTCAATTACCTTAAACTTTCCATCAGATCCTTTCATATAAGAAACAAGAAACACATCCACTGGGACAAGTGCTGATGTCAGCAAAGTAACAAATAGCGCAAATACTGCTGTCAAAGTGGATGAAACTTCAGATAGTTCATGATGTTGAAACAAGCGGATATAAATCCAAGCAAACAAGAATGTCAACTAGAACAAAGATACAAGTAACAAATTAAATCAAACACCCATTCATGATAACCATTAACCCTATTCCTTCTGGGGGGTTTGTTTCAACCTCCCTCCTATACATTATTACATATCTTATACGACCAGAAATTTTAGGGCTTTTCCTATAATTTATCAAGGATCATTTTAAATTTTTTTTTTTTGGTAATTAGGAATAATTTTCCCTTAGTAACCAAATTTCTGACAAAAAAAATCAATTTTTTTTTTCTCTCTTATTTTTGCCTGAAAAACAATTACTTAATTTTTTTTTTCACCACCTGATTAATGACGTTATTAAAAAAATGATTGCGCCAAAATGTTAATTATGTGTTGACCTAACATTCTGGAAAGTTTTAACACTACCGCATGGTCGTATCAAAAGTTATGGAGGGGAGGTTGAAACAGCCCCCTCTTCCAGTATTAGGAGCCCCCAAAAGGCCAAATATTAATAAAGTTAATGCATATACTGTCTGAACTGCCTGCAGCTTGAACAAAAACACAGTGTTCGAAATAATAGCAAATAATCACTGTGCTCAAAAAACCCTCCTCCACATTATTTGCTCTTATTCTGAACACTGAAACCTAGAACCACGCAAACATTGCACTGATAGGAATAGTAGAAAGACAGATTTTAGTTTGCAAGACACTTACTATAACGACAACAACAAAAGGAATCCATCCACCAGCCAGCACAGAGTGAGGAATAGACATATCTTCACACCATTCAATTTATTTAGTTTCAAAATTTTTTTAATATCTAAATAAGGCAATAAGTGAATCAATGAGCATTGTTACTCCCTTTAAAGCTGGATTTTCACTAAAAAGAATTATACATGTATTGGTACACTACATTATTAGTTTGCACTTTAATTTCCAGATAGTTTTCTTGGTGCTTAAAATATTCAAAACAAACAAAAAAACATAACATTAATTACTGTATTTACTGTAATAAGCGCCCAGGCGCTTATAAAATTTTTCCGATCTCAGGGGGGCGCCTATTAGAGAGGGGCGCTTAAAAGAGAGGGGCGGTTATATAATAATTTTTGTT
>JAULBZ010001201.1:0-23646 GCA_032360805.1 Neoturris breviconis | reverse complement strand
CTTTTTGCCTAATTTGAAATTCGGAATTTTTGCACAAATTTCACCTTGTCTCAAACATTTACGTGAGAGATTGTAGATCCTCGGAAAATGAACTTCCGAGCATTTTCAAGCGGACTATTTATCGGGAAATAGGATCCCCGTAATTGCCAAAAACGGTACAATATCGGGAAATCGGGAGTCATTAAATACCGAAAACGGTGCAATATCGAGAAATCGGAACAACACTAAAATAATAATCGGAATATTATCGGGAAATCGGGGAAATCCAATTCTTTGTATTTTTCTAAAGGAGAAAGCTGCTACCAATTAGGAACTTGTTTAGTAGGGGATAGTTTAACGAAATTAAAAATTCCATCGTGTATAGTGTGTACCATTTACAGAATATATATTAATAAAAAACTACAATTTTTAATTTACAAATTTCAAAAAATAAGTTAATCAATCAAGTTTCAAAAAAATGATCATCGTATCTCTTTATGGCACATTAGGATCAAATTGAGCATAATCGTTCAAAATATCACAGAAGTGGATGTAATCAAAATCGTGTTTTCCACCAATGACCAAATCAAATTTTTCATACAATACGTGGAACTCACGTGCGCTGACTAAACTTCCTAGCTCTAACTCGCTAAGAACTCGATGAAGCTGAGATCTTGATACAGCACCATTATGAACACGATCATAGTCTTCAAATAAAGGAAACAGCTAAAATATAATTTAACGTTAAGCGTGATTATACATATAGTCTGAATAGTGAATTTATTCACACTGAAGGATGTAAAGGTTTTTATTTTAATAGCAATTATACTTAGTCAAATTCAAATACTCACATACAAGGGGGTATATGTAGATGTTTATTACAAACGCATTAGATCCGAATAGGCTCACTCATGGATTCACGCACGGACTGACGTCTTTTTCTAGGCCCTTGATTCTGTTGCCTTTCCTTTGGCCCCTTGCCTCTGCCTATTTTGCCTTTCCTTTGCTGAGGATCTAAATTCCTTTGCCTATTCCTCAGTCCGGTCTTTGCCTGTGGCCTGTGTTCCTCTGCCGGCTTGCCTGTCTTAAAATTTCGCTTGCGAACATAGTGGTGCCTATACACCCACGCTCCGCAACCCTTAAAATATTGATTTACGTTGAAAATGCGTCAAGTGTCTATTGGGACTACTACTTGTAAAGCATTATCGATTACAATATTAATTTGTCAACACAAGTTCGTGTCAGGTGAAGTCACTTCCAATCAATGTAATGGCTTCATTTAGAATTCGCCTAGTGGAAATCCGCCTTAAGTTTGTAGTGAGTTTCCTAGCAAGTCTCGCTTACCTGAATCCTGCGTATTCTAACTCGATCAGCCAATCTATGCATCACAGATATACACAAATCTTCTGCTTCAGGCGATAACTTATTATTGCGGGCTTTATTAATAGGTTTGAACTGAGTTGGAACTAATGTCGGATTTTTTTCAAGACCTAAAAAAAATAAAAATATCCACTCATTATTATATGAATCTCATTATTATATGAATGTCTTCATGGTTTAAGGTAATAAAAGCATCATTAAGAAGTTATAATAATATACCTTTTCACAAATGATGAAAACAAGGTGTTTGTTGCTCAAAGAATAAACTTGTTGCAATAAAATACCTTCCTTGTTGCATTACAATAAGTTTATAGCTACTTTACTATTGGTGTGACGTATTGAGTGATTCAGTTGTAGTCCATTCATATAAGTGAAACCTTACCTTTCTGGGTAAACACACTTTCAACATCATCACAAAATCTGTAATAATCAACATAATCATCACGACCTTGAGATGCATACCTAAGAGAGATAATTCAGAGATAGTTCAGAGAAGAAACAAACCTAATAATTAGCTAGAATATTTCATTGTCAGTGATATCAAGTTATCACGTGATACCAAGTTGTATTTTTGTATCCTATATAATCGTATTTGACGTCTAATTGATAAAATATTATTTTAAATTAAGTAATGCACCTTATAGCCACCCATCGGACACACGACGTTGGATCAACGTCAAAATGATGCGGCGACATTACTTTGACGTTGTTCCAACGTCGTGTGCCAGTAGGGCAACTATGGCTTTTGTATTGTCGTGTTTTGGTGAAATTTCAATTACCTTAAAGCCCCGTTGACACTAGACGATTTATCGTATAAGATTAATCGGATACTTTTCTGCTTTTAGAAAAGCTCTTCCAAGGACAATGTAATGACTTCCAAAAAACATTTTGAATGAACTGATTGGTTAAATCCTAAGATTAATCGTTAAACATATTTAACTTTTAAAAAATCATATAAGATTAATCTTAGGGAGAAAAAAATGCCTGGCATTATTATGATATCATATGGTAAATCGTCTAGTGTCAATTTTTTTAAGATATATAGTCACGATGAATAAACGAGTTTGACTGCTTCTTCAGTACCCATGTGTTCCTTAGTAACATGAAAATGTTCGATTTAGTCACTCAGTCTTGCGTATAAGAGTTCTGTTACAAGGTTGTCAGTCAAAACCTTACCAGTTTCGAACTGTCAAAATTTCTGCTTCTGTCAAACCCAGCGCACAGAGATCAAGTGCTCTTGGAAAGCTTGTTTTCAACATTCGCCCGGTCCTTAACTTATCATAATCTTTCATAAATTCGTAGACACGCACACCTTCACGAACAACTTTTGTTTTGATTTCGTTCATCACAGAATCGATATCTTTCAATTCAGTATCTGCCGTCTATAAATAAATTACCAACAAAAAAATGACAGTCGTTGAGTAATATTTGAGTATCGGAACCATGCATCCATCTTGTATTGTATTAATAACATCTAATAGACCTATTCACAAATACATGAAAACGAGGTGTTGGCTGCTCAAAGTAGAACTTGATGTAATGCAATAACTTCATATTTGTGCACAAAGCCTCGTTTCTATGTATTTGTTAATAGGTCTATTGAATGCACGAATCAATAAATAATTTGTTCTTTTCCCTCATCGTTATTGGATGAGGATCGGTGATTTTACAAAAAAATATATTATGTTGAGTTCATTGTCAAAACTCTTCTTAGGGACCATCTCAAAATTTCGCTACAAAACTAATTATTTTGGTAAGGCTAAATCAACTAAAATTCGACAAAATTCGACAAAAATTAGTATGTACAGAACAGAAGTGAACGAACTTGTAATGTAGATTTATTTTTGACCAGTTTTAATTCTTCCAATCTTTTGATATATTTCATTTCTTGCTTCTCTGAAGGTTGTAACTCTTCAAGAAATTTTACATAATTAAAACCAGTGTCGTCGCTAAATTTTTTGTAAACGAGATCGATTTCATCCGGCTCACAATCAAAACATAAGTACGCCATACACTGACGCAATTGAGACTTTGTCACATAGCCAATGTTGTGTCGTCTATAAAACATTTAATGAAGATTATGTAACACATAAGAGAAAAAGATCCCAGAGGATAGTGAATTAAGTGAATAGCGAATTAAAAATCTTCTCCGTCCCTCTCACCAATTATTCACTCGGTTTTATGTGTTTGACGTATATTTATGCTGATCAGCACATTCGATTGTTTAAAAATTGAACAATTACAACAGTTTTTTCTGTTGCATTAGGTTTATAAAAAGACCAACGAGTAAACCTACGGTGATCAAAATTGAGTAAACATGCATCAATTCTATTATTTTACTTCTCTTCAAGCAGTAAGGGACCATATCAATGATGACACTATGAACTTATGATGATGATTGTACATGAACCTACTTATCATGTTTTGCAGTAAAAATAGTTTTAGTTAACGAATTTAATGTAACTGCAATACATACTTTTCTACACGCGGCTCGAATTCTAACAATTATAAATGCTATTACGAATGCTAACTTTAACAGAGATCCCTATGAATCGGTAAATATTGTTTCTCATAGATTTAGTTTCAGGTGTGGAATGGAAACGGTTTAATATAGTAGTAGCTAAAAGTACCGGGAAGTAGTTTTTCCGCAACCATAATAATGATGAAAAACATTACATCATCACATAAATCTCGTTTCCAAGCTCTTATATTTTAGTCTAACAGCAACCCTAACCCTTACCCAATTAAAACAGTTATTAGAGCTATTCAGTAAAACCTAGTATTAGGGTTAACCAGTAAACCCTGTATTATGGCTAGTCAGTAAACACTAGTGATAGGGCTAGTATGCTATCCAGAGGTCTATTACCGCTCTGTTCAAAGCAAATATTCTTGTGGCGCAATAATTACTGTTCGTAAGTACGCGCGTACAAAGTTTGGTGAGTGGAAGTCGACCTATGCTTGCGGAAAAACAATCTTACCTAACTGCTAATTTAAATATTAAAGGAGAAGATTAATATTGCTATGATGCTTATTCTCCTGTGCATAGAGGATTTAAAAATGCAATTCAAAATCGATAGTGTATCTCTTGCTACCATATTACTTCGAATAAACGCCATCCCTTAAGTAGGTGCCTCCCTCGAATAGACGCTCCCTTTTTTACAGATTTTGTTCTAAACGCCTCTCTCGAATAGACGCCCCCAGTCTTGTGGAGCCGAGCAGTTAAAATTATAGCTTTCCATGTAAGACAGTTATGAAGAAGAAAAAATTGTTACTAGTTAAATGAATACTGAAATGAAAAATCTCTAAGATCAAATTTCTAACTTTTATTGTAAACACTTCCCTCGAATAGGAGTCTTCCTAAATAAGACACCCCTTAAAACCTCGAAAATTAAATAGACGCCACCAGCGTTTATTCGAAGCAATACAGTAAGCAGAAATCGTTAAAGCCTGGGCTTCGGAAAAGTAGAGAAATTGTGAGTACCTTTATATTGAGTTCTTCCAAAGGAAAATATAAGTTAAAACCTCTCTTTTACTATTACCACTTAGTTTAGATTTAATAACCACTGTCTCATATTGTTAAGGTAGTTTTAAAGAAACTTCTAAATTTAGTTGGCACATAAAAATGTTGTTAATCTGTTTACAACTGACACATTACCTTAAATAACCCTTTTATATCTTATTTCATACCTATCAAAGTCCTGAAAGCATGGCTTTGTGAGGATTCTTCTTTGATTTGTTTTTTGTCTCATCTTATGCATTACTTCTTCGAGCGCATCTTTCTCTTCGTTGGGTTGTTTAGACCAGTCAGTTGTACCAGATTTAGGCATACGAAACTCTTCTGATGGTGGCAACACAGCTGTAGGAGTTTTCTCAAGACCACGTTGTGTAAATACTAGAAATGCAAAACGAAATTAAGAAAAGCCTCATTAAAGGATAATTTTCACTAGGCGAACAATCTGTAAAGATGGAAATAAAATTCGCACTAATCTATGGCATTAAAATTCACCAACCTTACCATCAGGCTGGTAAGATACCTTACCATCAGACTGGTAACAACATATTACCATGAGGCTAGTAACGATACATTACCATCAGGCCGGTAAGATACATTCATTACCATCAGACGGGTTAGATACATTAACATCAAGCGGGTAAGATACATTAGCATCAGGCTGGTAGCAATACATTACTTTTGTGTATTACTATCTTACTACCCAGTTTTTAATTAATCTATACATTGCCAGGCAACCAAATTCACAAAGGCATTACCCTAAAGAGCATCTTTGGAGACCTGTTAAAATGCCGTCGTTAAAATCAGAGGCCTGGCAATGCATAGATAAAGCAAAAACTGGTACAGACTGAGAAAGAAAACAGTCCTTTCTCTGCGAGTACACCTCATTTAATCCACACATATGCATAGTTAAGATATTGAAGTGGAAATATTGAGTATAAATCATATAATTTTATACCTTTTTCAATATCAGTTAAAAAAGCAGTCCACAGGACATTAAATTGTCTTTTAGGATCAGCATATCGATTAATAATAGCAAGTATTTGTGCTTCAGAAAGGTTTTCTTGACCCATTGCACTCAAACCCATACGGAAACGCGATGTACTAATTGAACCATGACGTAATGGATCAAAATCTTGGAAAAATTCTTCAACCTGAAAATAAGAACTAAAAATATTAGACAGGTTGTAGTGTCTATAAAGAAGAGTGCTAAGCCAGCAATCTTCAACATGATTGGTTTATTCATGTAATTTTTTATGTATCAAATATATGCACTGATATACAAACGAGTAAGTAAAAATCAAATCAACAGCTAGATGCACGAAAATAAAATGGGTGTGAAAATTTATAGTGATATTTTTTCTTTTTTGGTGACTATCATTTTTTTGCTATGAAATTATATTGGTATGAGGTTTACCAGATATATACAATATCAGCAATATGATGGATTTAAACAAACATCAATTAATATCTTTTTTACATGCAAAGAAATCAACTTAATCGTTAATAATGAATATACTGATTAATATTTCCTTTAATCAAAATTTGCTGTTAGATGTAGTAAGTTGGTCGATCGTAGTCGGAGGCAACCCGAAGGCTCCTCTTTCATTAGCTTCTACCACGAGGGTAGGCATGGACGCTATCCCTTTCACAGATTAAGTTAACCTATTATCCTAGCTGCTGGCACTCATTTTACTGACCACGTATGGATAGGTGGCTGTGTCAACCATGGCACACTCACCGGGAATTGAACCTGGGACGCTCCGATGACGTTTCACTATGCTACAGTGCCGTTAGATGTACATGACATTTATAACAACATAACGATATAACGTGATGTATATACAAACACTCACCGCACAAAAGAGAAGTTGTTGCATTGCAACAAGATTCTACTTTAAGTAGCCAACGCCCATGTATTTGTCATTAGTTCTATGGCGGTTTGAATTTATTGTCCACACATATTAGTTTTTATCAATGTGGTCCAATTTGAATAAATCCCTTTCTTGCTAATGCTTGGTCTTGACGAAATTGAAAATAAAATTGCAGATACCAAATTTCCAAATAGTTGGAGTAGAAACACAACTAGGGCCCTTTTTGCTTGATACTCGGAACCGAGTGGCAGAAAACTAACTTATTTTTGCTCGTTCTTCCAAATTATTGCCTCGAATGCTAGTACTAAATTTTAACACATAGGAGGGTGCCGCCACCGCAAAGTGATAGCTAAAAAAGAAGGAAATAATACGTACTCTTATTCTATTGATGAGAACATCATTTCGAATACGTTTAATTAATGCATCTACATCCACTAAACTTATATCTGGTGTGTCATCAAGCTTCTCTTCTTTTCTCCTAAAAATCAAGCATAATTCATAGTTAATCATTTTTATTATTATACAGGGCAAGGAAATTCTTCTAATTTCTTTTTCAGGTTAGGGGATTACAGTTAGAATCCTGTCGGTTTTATACCCCAAGGTTGTAACTTCAAAACGCTTTTCAAAAATAACTGATTGATGGATTGAAATAAAGAGCATGCAGTGGATAAACATACGCAAGTTTGGTAGTATTCCAGTTGCCTTTGGCTGGTGCACGACCACAATATTCTAAATAAGAATAAAGAAAATCATTGTGTAAAGTTAGACACATTCCATAAAATAGTGAAAAGTGGAAATTTTTAACCTTATTCAGGCCGAGAAGATGGGGGATTCCGCCTTGTCAAATAATTATTTATAATATCTGAATCAGTAAGGCAATAGTTCACAAATTGTAAGAATTGTGGGTCATAATCTGAGACCACCTATTTCTACATGGGAAAATCCTATATAAAACACCAAGACCATTATTTTTACAATGACCTGTGATTAATACTTACAACATTGGTCAAGCAAGATACATAAAATCACAAAAACGTTTAAAGAACAACAAAATTATGTCTAAACCAGTAAAATGCTATTTTAAACGTATTTCCAAGAATATAAAGATTTTAAGCAAAGTATGCCATTTTAATATGATTACGCTGTCATCAGAAAAAGGCTGACGTGAGCGAAAATAAATTGCCATCATTTGCCATTACACTTTGTCTGTCAAGTTTCATCAAACTTTATTTTTAGTCATTCAAAAGTCATGGCGGAGTGGCGGTGGAATCACCCATCAATCTCCTCCCTGACCACAACATTTTCCAAAACATCCAGTCTGAAAGGGTAACGAATCTAGCACTTATAAAAAATAGAATGTACAAAGGATGGGGTATTTCTTTTAAATCTTTCTAATTGCAAGTTAAAATATATAACACCTTCCTCTCAGATAGCCTTACAGCAAGGGGGGATCAAAGGCGGGATTCTAAACCTACTTTATGGGTTACAGATATGAAATTTTCACATACAAGTTATTCACTCTTAAAATTTCTGCATAAGCATAATTTGACAACTGAAAATTTAATAAAAGTATCGCTATAAAAAACATATTACATCAATTGAAATGTCTTCAAGAAAGGAGAAAAAAATGGTCTATATATGGCCCTCTTAATGCTCAAAAAAAAACTTGCGCATGTGTTATAAATTCTGTATACATTCTTAAAATGAACCATGCAATGTGGAAGTAATTAAATTTTTGTTTCAAGGCTAACATAATTAAGAACATTCAGCCTAAATTAAAAAACACAGTGCTTATAAAAAATAAAGCGTAAAATTCTATTCTAATATGCCTTATGATTTAGATTGGTCAATATAATTAAGAAATGTACCAGGATCGATAGCTTGAATAAATGCTGGATAGTTGATATCACCACTACTTGAATATTCAAATTTACGACAGATCAACTAAATAAAACAATAAAACAAGATAAGTATTATCCAATCAAGCAGGTGCTTGGTTGAGAATTACCTACCTGAAGATATAGTAGTTGATAATAGTGAATATAGATCTGTAGAGATTCTTGCTTTCTTCAGTGTAAAGTATCAATTACAATATAATTGATCCAATACTACTTATATTTATTTCTATTTATACTTTAGGCAGCTTTTTTTTGGTTTTACAAAAGGTTTTTTGAACTTTTTATGGAGAAATATTATATTTTGTATGTTTCAAACATTCTTGAAATCTAGCACAAATAGTGAGAGAGAAGCAGGTATTCCTCACCTCCAAATCTGATTGTGGAAGATTTAAACCAACCATATGTAACATCCGACTAAACTGTGTATTTGTTATGCCACGTGTATAACCAAATCCCTACAATATAAAATCATATGTATCACTTGAAGTTAAATACATCTGATACCAAAATGTAAAACGGAAAGCGAAAGTTTGATTTTCATTAGGTGATTATTGTATGCGCTACTTTTATAGAGTGATTTTTCCCATACACATCTCATCTTAGTACAAATTTTGTTTCTTTTGATAATAAAGTCTAAAGAAGTTCTAAATTTCACACAGGCTAAATACTGTATGTTGTTTGGCCGACTTATTTTAAATGTATTTAAGTTTTACATAGGCTAAATATTGTAAATTGATTGGCGGATTATGGAAGGTTACTTTTTCAATCACACTACCATAATTTTAACACTCAGACAATAGCGCTTTACATCAATGCAAATGCTCAGTTTTACAATTGACGCTCAGAGTAAGTAAATATGCAATTATTAAATGTTTTTCAAAAATAAGTTTTATATTAAAATGAACTAGACGCATCCTTGCATGAACAATTTAGCTTTGAATACGTACTAGACTGTCATAAAGTCGTTTATTCACGTGTTTATACAACCATTTCAGTTTAGCTAGCCTGTTCCACATCCCGTTTTAGCCGTTAAGAGAGTCTCTCTTGAAGCGGCTAAGCTCTCCTTTGCGCTATTAAAAAGCTCAGAGAACTTCAAGAGAATACTAAATAAAAACCCTTTGCAGTGGAGATTATTAGTCTTATTCTTTTGTGATAATAAGATGTATTGTTTACATGATCTTGTTGATCTTGTCTCAATTGTTTCCGTATCATATAATAAATTAGATTTTCATACAAAAAATTGATGAATAATTATATTTTCTATGAAAGCCAAAAGTGTAAAAAAAAAATTAAATGTGATTTTATTTCCAGAATTAAATAAACTTGTTTGTTGTGTGTACGACAAAAATACACACATACAAAAATCACAGCCTTGATCATTGTAAGACACTACGGTAAACCAGTAAATAATGTACTGAATGTATGAAAGTGATAGATTTGAACTCCAAATAATAAAAAATACATACTTCAAACAATCTGTCGTTCTGGGGACATTCCTATGGTCTGTGTTTAGACTGAACAGGCTATGCACTGAGCAGACAGAAGAAGTCTAATGCAAGAGTAACCTAAATCCGCATCAAAAAACCATAGCATGCACAAAATGATACAGTAAAGTAATAATTCAACAAAATTTCATTCGTCTATGACACGAGATTTAAAAACAAACAACAACAACAAAAGGATAGGTAATAATTGGACCATCCTTACCTCGTTGCTTTTGCCTACCTGAACAGGAAAAATGTTTACTTTATCCTTAATTCAATTTGAACAAAGATCTGATCTTTTCGATCATAAAAACATTGTCAGATAAATTATAGCCACAGGAATAGTAACAGTTTTACGGCTTATGGTTTTTTTTTTGTGCATTGATTATTGTGTAAAGTGGCGTAACTATTTTTCGCATTTCTATTCTCCATGTGGTGCTGTATTAGCTGGGTGGGAGTGATTTGTTGCAAAAATTCGTTGCAAATGGAAGGACAGACAGAAGAAGACAGGATCGGTAAACCAAACAATCTCTGCCTTTAGCGAGATTGAATGAATGATGAAGTTATTATAGTTATAATCTGTGTATATAAATACCGAATCAGCAACCTTTCAATAATTTTCAATAACATCGTACTATTCTTTTACAGATCTTTCTTACCCTATCAAAGTCTTTAAAGTAAGGATATAACAACAATCTTTTCTTTCGAACAGTCTCGTGAAGATCAAATAAAATATG
Source organism: Neoturris breviconis (assembly GCA_032360805.1). Taxonomy (NCBI): domain Eukaryota; kingdom Metazoa; phylum Cnidaria; class Hydrozoa; order Anthoathecata; family Pandeidae; genus Neoturris; species Neoturris breviconis. The sequence continues at coordinate 12,783 of JAULBZ010001201.1, read as the reverse complement.
TCTAACTCTCTCTTCTTCTTCAGATGATAACTTATTTGGCATCTAAACAAAAAATAAAACATTGTTCAATTCTCATTTTTTTCTACTTATTTTCTACTTACATGTATACTTTCCTCACTCATGCTTATAATATATACATATAATCTTAACTAAAGGCGGATTTTCACGAGGCAAAGCTCATCAAATTAACTGAGAGAAATATCTGGGCATGAAAAGTTTGGTTTGTAATACTTTAGCAGCAAAGTATTTCGCTTCACCAGAAACTAGAAATGATTTCTACTTTTTTGCAGTGAAATGTTTCACCAGTATTAATTTTGCAGTGTATGCAAAAATGAAAAGGAAAATAACCACATAACAGTATAAACTTTGCCTTGTTCAAAGATCTAGATCTGATTTCCTGGTTATAAATATTTGTGACTTTTAAATAAACTTTATAACAATTAATAACAATACAACAATAACAACAAACAAGTTTCTACCAAATCAGTAGATTTTGAAAACTGATATAGAGATCATTTCATACAATCATGATTCAACTTTAGTATGCAGATTTTGATGGATGTTGGTCTGATAACTTTCAGCTGCACATTAATCGTAATAGTAATAAGAGATAAGAACACAAATCGGGTATGAAGTATAAAAAGAAAATTATAATATAATAATTACTCTTGCTAAGGCCCCAATAGGAGGTCTATACACATCCACCATCGGTTTTTTCTCCAAATGTGGAACATTAAATGCTAAAAAATAAAAGTATATTATAAGTTTCATTATGCTTATGTATATATAGCTGTCATCTTCAGATGGTAAGCTGCAGTTTGCATTTTCGTCAAAAGAATTTAATAAATAATACAAACCATTCTCCATCAAGTGACAAAATTCCTTGTAACGGACACGGCCATCTTCTGTTTGATAAAATTCAATAAGCAAATCAATTTCATCACGATAAAGATTAGCCTGTGTACCACAGCATAATGATAAACCACATACAAACTATAATTAATATTAATATAATTCGATACAGGCCTCTGAAATCACGTCAGCATTCCCCTGTGAAGGAGCCTCTTTGGAGACAAATTTGCAGCCTGCTGGTTGCAAGCAACTTAGTCTCCAAAGATGCCCTTCCACAGTGGAAATTCCGTCGTGAATTTAGAAACCAGCCAATAAGCATTTCAATAGCAGGAAAACTCACAATTTAAAAAAATAACTAGACAATTTTCAGCAGTACCTAACAGCATGAATTTTCATGGGACCCAAAAAATGCATTTTGTGCAGATATTTATTTTCATGGTTGATAGACATTTTGCACTTCTTTTCATGGATTTACCCAAAACCCAAAATATCCACAAATGTTAATGTTAATAAAAATTAATGCTGTTAAGGTAAAACTACAAACATGTTAAATAATAATTAGAAAAAGGTAGTACCTGGTTCCTAGTTATCACACCACTACGAAGTTTGTCATGATCTTTGAAAAATTCTGTAGTTCGTATACCATTCTTATGAACGGCGACACGGATCTTATCAAAGACATCTTGTATTGTCGTTCCTTGGCGACTCTAAATACATGTTAGATGCCACTATTAGTACAGTTGTAAAAGAGTTCTGAGACAATTATTTTGGCACTGAATAGTTCTTCAGTATGGTAAACTTTGTATCTAGTAGTGTATAAATTACAATAAAATGTCAATGCGGCTTTGATATTAAAAGGTATGTATATAAAGTGGTTTCGATGTTTAAAGTTTTGTATTCTTATGAAATGTCGATGTAGCCAAATTTAGTACTGAAGAAACTTTTGTTGACCCCATGATCTTACTGATTTCTTCTTTACAAAAACAATGGCAAGACAGTGAAATCTTATATTCTGAACAAGCTTGTTCTCAAAAATATTTCCATTCGACTGGTTAATGAGGACACAATTATACTCCATATTTTTTAAAATTTGGTAATGGATAATTCTGTATAATCTCAAATTTTTTAATTACTTCACTGCAATTTCTGATTACAGTGCTGGTCAAGCTCCAAGCTCTTTAATTGGCTTAAAACTATGACAAAAATAACAGCAAGGAAACTTTTCTAACAGAATAAATGTAAACAAACTAGAAAAATTACAAATACATACAGAGCTTGGACCAGCAATAGAGGAGTTTTAAAACCTTAGAAATAGCTATTTTTGTCTAGAAATCTTCTCAACTGTGACTATTTATAAAAGTGACATATTAACATATACATTAAAAATAGCTACAGAGTGGTCCCTCAAACTGAAAGATCTTACAGTAATAATTACAAAGGAGGAGGTCGGCTGTTTCTTTTGTAACCAGTAAAATATAATCAAAAAAGGTATAGTATTGAAAGTAGTCCGCCAAAAACCTGGATGCTTATTAGAAGGGGGCAGTAATTAGAGAGTGGGCACTAAATACACATAATGCGGTAGGTATCTTTATTGCACCATGTATAACATATACGTATCACATAGAGATTCATAGACTTCCTTTTGAGAGCATCATACCTTTCTTCCACTGTTGACATTATTATCAGTTGTTTCTTGAAACATAGAGTTGTTATCTTTTTGTTGGGATGTTATAACATTCTCGACATCGTAATGGAAATCCAGATAATTACACAGTCCAGGTTTTGCAGAATGAATATATTTTTTCGCAAGCAATGCTTGTTCATTTGTTGATACATCAGGTGGGCCAGGAAAGCGGCGATAGAACTAGAAAAGTATAGAAATAGAAAAGTATTGTATACTGAAAAAAAGAAAATTAACTATAGTGAAGATACACTGAAGAATGAATGAAGAAGAATGAAGAAGAATGTAGAAGTTTTCAACTTCTTCACTCGATCCGCTAGAGGATGGGCTACTGCAAGGCCTTGTAGGTTCGTGATCATAAGGACGTAGTTTTGAAAGATCAGGTAGTTCTTCATCACTTTCAGAACTACTATTGTTTTCTAAAAAAGTATGATCATAACTACTGGCCATTTTATTTGAAAATATTCAGTTAAACAATTTCTCTACTTGTTTTACTGCTATACGTCCACCACAAAATAACTGATACCAGTTTTTCTGAATTTTCTAACATCATTTTCTTTACTAGAACCCATTCTTTTTTTATCACGCGGTCCGTTGAAATCGAGAGTTTTTTTGAGAAACATAAACAGATATTTTCACAAGAAAGACACAATTTCAGGTAGCCACGCTCTTTATGTTTTTGCTTCCAAGGTATGAAACATTAGAAATGCATAATAAAAAAATTATGTTGCGTTCTCCTTTAATTCCCTTTGTGGGGTTTAAGAGAGGTGAGAGCTTGAAGGATCATTAGTCAGAGCAAAATTGCCTGAAACCCAGGAAGAACTAGGGTGTAAAAAGTGTAGTGGAGTTAGATGTAGCGTTTGTGATAATATGAACTCCACTAAGTCCTTATGAGATAAGGAAAGGTCCACTCAATTGTAGCTCTGAAAATGTGATGTAAGATACGATATGTTAGCAGTATCAAAAATAAATCTGGTACCGGTTCAACAATTACAAATCCAGCCACCGCAGTTTCTCGGATCGTTTTGAGACAATTGTTTTTGGTAACTAATAATTTTCCCTAGAAACCTTATTTTTGACAGGTGATGAAGAGTCTTTTTTCAAAAAAATTTTTTTCTTTATTTGGGCTTGAAAATCATTTTGGTGTATAGTTTGAAAAAAAAAACGTTTCCCCTAAAACAAAAAAAAAATCAGCACCACCTGTTTTCCCGTTGTGACAACATCGTGAGTAATGCCATTATCAAAAAAATTATTTTGTCAAAATGTTAATTAAGTGTTATCCCTACTAGTTACCAAAAATAAATTAAAAATACTCTACCGATTAACAAAAACAGTTGTAGCTTGATAACAGTGGTGTCAATAAACCATCAAAATAACGCAAAATAAATTTGTTAATCGGTAGACTTTTCTTCCATAATTGAATACTAACTTAATTATTATATCATTGAAGCTCGCTGAAGATGTCACTCAAGACATATATATTATTTAATAATTGTCCTGAATGAATGAGGTTAATACAAGATAATGAGTGGATTCAAAGATACAGTAGCTCTTCCAATGGATTTGTTAATTCAATAATGGAATATACTTAATTTGAATGTTTAGAATACCTGACTCTCGGTAACAAGTCCAATATTATGTTGATCAAAATCTTCATAACAGCTTTTGATACTTATACCATGATATTTGTAATATGGCGCAATTCGATTCAAAAGTTCTTCACATTTTGCTAACGATGATGGACTGAGCGGTCTGGACATTAATGCAGAGGGAGTGTAATGCGAATCTGGAACTTCATCAAACACTGACGGATCAAAAGCTAAAAAGATACCATCAAGAATTAATTCACAGATAGTTGTTGCTGTATTTCCTGTTGTAAATTATTGCACTATTTTACAATATAGTAAAACCTACCTTCATCAATAGTCTTACAGAACTCTCTATAGTTGACCATATCAGGATGTTTTGGATGTGAACCATACTTCTGCATTAACTTTGCATCCTCTTTAGGGTTTAACACAATACCATGATGCTGATCTAAGCATCTATCAAATTGTGCCTCTAATAAACATAACATACAACAAGATTGATATACTGTAATGCCGCAATTTAATTCAAATTAAATCAAGTTATTTAATTCACATGTTTGACAGGGGGTAATTTTTTAACAAAGGCATATACCAAACAAAGTAACATCTATGTAAATAAAAAATGTGTTAACTAATCACCAGCATCCAGACATTTTTATCATGAATTCTCTAGCTGAGTAGATATAAATCAAAGGTACGGTATTAAAAGTAGCTCACCAAACCAAGTGAAAATTAAACCTAACCACATAAAATATGTTTTGCATACACACGTTATACAGTGTTTAAATTATTTAAGATGGTTAACTTTATTAAGGTAAAATTATGTCAAGCCACTGTAAAGGCAGTGTATGTATGCATGTATGTGTCTGTATCTAAGTATATATAGTAGTACTATAGACATAATAGAAACCATGCATTTAATTTAAATTTACTTAGAAAAGTTAAAAACTTAATTTATTAAGTTAATAAAATAAGTAAAGGTGGTTGTCAACATCTGTTACCAAAATCAAAAAGAAATAAAGAATAATGAAATAGAAGATTACATATTATTCATTAAAACAATTCATTATATTAGTAAAAAAATCTTCCTCTGTTGAATTGCGTATTGTCATTATATTTCTAATTTGAATTAAGAGTAATTAATGTTATAAAGATTTATACTCATGATAATTGATAGTAATTAAATATTTTATGGCCCTAACACATTAATATTTATTTCAAAATTTTACTTTATTATCAGAAAATATTGAGGAAGAAGCTTCCCCAGCATACAAAATGCCCGCCAAAAAAGGTTCATGGTCAAAGTCTCATAGAAAATTAAATGTCAAAAAAGATTCTAAGTCTCCACTTCTCCTCTTATCATGAATGTGGTCAAAACCTCATAGAATTCAAACGTTTCTAAATTTTCTAAGTCTCCACTTTCGGAAAAATCTCTTTTTACACAATACTCGGTCCCAAATTGACAAAATTGAAAATAAATTGGTCAGCGGTCTCATAATATTGCCTACAATGTCATAACCAAATTTCAGGACGGTACCACACACAATTTTAACACCACCACAAAGTGATAACAATAGCCCATTCAAAGGCACAGTCGTGACAGTTTTATTTAAACACGGTTTGTCCCTGTGGATTAATAAGCTCTCTTTTAACTCCAGCTCAAAATTATTGCATACCAAGGTTAAAATAGAGAAATCATCCAGACTAGGTTTGTGGACACACAAGTTGATGATCACGCACTGTCGTGATCTGTTGAGAATTAGAAAACTATTCATTAGTGAAGATATACCCACATTTTGGAGGCACTAACTTTCAAATGTTGCATACTTTTACCAATCAACATAGGAAGCGTTGCAGCTACTGCACTTAAAGTCATATACAACCTTTGAATATATAGTTCCTTGGATGGGCATCTTTAAAACTGAAAAAATTACTTAGTTCAAGGCAGCCTTTCCATGGAGCCCTAAATGAGTTTAAACCTAAACGAGCTTGCAATCGATTGGTTTCTTCGTTTGAATTATATCTAATACTAACTGTTTTGTTATTCTGTACCAAGAAATACAAGCCTGAGGACTTGAATTTCGAGGTCAGAATAACGAAACAGTTAGTATTGGATTTAATAACTGGCAGAATTGTTTTGAAAAATAGGCCCTTTAAGTTCTTAGTAAAAACCAGGTCTGTAGAACACATTGAACATACAATTTTCTAAACCAATAAAAATTCGAAAACCATTTTAGAGCGTTCAAAGTAAAAGCAAGTTCGCTAATCTGGTAGCTTCGGACGTGGAAGTTTTGTCTATTATTTTTATATCATCGCTAGAAGTTTTGGGAGTTTTGCTGGGTTTTTTCAGAAGAATCATGAGGACAGCGCATATTTATTTATACTTGCCCCACGAATTGTTGTCTGGCTTTTATTTGTTCCTGCTTACAGTTAACCAATGATGTTGTGAATGTATACTCAATAGCTTATACGTAAATAAATCTCTGTAGAAGCAAAGGTCTACATCTTAAACTAATCACTGCTACTAGAAGATGATAGTCAAGCTGCTTATACTTCGACTGTTTCATCATTTGAAGTGTATTCAAGTGAGTAACATGAATATTATTTGAACTGAATGATTAACATTGAATTATTTGTTTTCGCTTTGTTTATGTTTTGAGCTACCATTATGGTTGCTAAATACAGAATTTATATGGGTCTGTACAAAGCCAGTAACTAAGCATTTTGAGTCAATTAAATTCACACATTTCCTGTATTGGCCGGCTCAATATGGCTGCCAGTTAATAATGGTCAATACAACATTTTTCATGGCATACATTTTGTCAAGAAACAATTTTATGCACCTGTCAATAAAACAAGATAAATAACCATTTCTTAACAATATTTTCTTAAGCCTTGTAGGAAATGTTGTTGCTGTGCAATAGATATTATTTCACTGTGCATTAGGAAGTCTCTACCATGCAGTAAAAATGTTTTTCCATTGTCTTTTTCGATCTAGTAGAAATACTTCTACTGTGCAGTAGGAGATTTCTACTGCAGTCAAAGTTCTGGTGGTGTTACTGGTGATTACTTGTTTCGTTTAATATAATTATTTAGTTTTATTTGGTATGCCTTTGTTCAAAAATTATATAAAAAATTACGAATTTTTGGAAAAAATTATATTGACAATGGCTAGTATACCGAGTTATTTTTGCAGGTTCTTGTACAAATTGCAGACCTATGCAGCTTAAAACCTGAGAATGCACCAACGGTAAATTCCTATTAAATAGCTACCTAATATTCCCGAATCAGAATAATTGGATTATACCGGGGCAAAGCCTTGGTTAGGGAAGTCAGGTTTCGAAAAAATAATAGAATCAATGAGCCATAAATTTCGCTGTGAGTTCATTATAAGTACAGCAAAACAGACAAGACATGTCGCGTCAATTATCGTTATTTTCTTGTTTGAAAACAAACCGGGATAATGTTAACGTAGGAAAAATTGTTCAATCAACATTAAATGATACAGTAAACAAAGTTGTATCAAAGAAGGAAAGAAGGAAAGAAAAGTAATTACGGACTATCCGATGACAAAAGAAAAGCTTTTGCTCTGGCCAAAGGACGAGAAGTTTTTCTTTTGGGACTCCGCCGGAGGTGCACCAACCAAAGATTATAAGAAAATCTCATGGATAAAAACAGAAGTATCCAAAAATCAGCAACCAAAATAAAGTTACTGTTGGTTGCTCGTTATGGCATCAAAATTACTTGCTTCGTCACGAAGATGCAAAACACAAGGTAAAATTATATAAATCTGCGAAGGAGATTGATAAGAGCTACTGTATTATTTCTAAGAAACTTCCAAAGATTAAAAATAAATATTCGTTCTTTCGAAACTTATTAATAATAGATTATATAAATAAAAATAAATGAGTGTTTACAAAAAAGTACAATGAGACGCCTGCAATGAAATGAACATGTGTTATAAAGCTTGGTTTCCACTCGGCACTTAAATGGCGTTAGGGCCATAATATCAAATTATTATTAAAATTATTTTAATATAAGCACGTGGTGCTTATTTTTTTAACTGGAAGAACACAAGTTTTTTAATGATTAAAATTAAGTGACTTTTAAGTCATCTTAGTGCCATTTAAGCACCTCGTGGAAACAAGACTTAACTAAACAATTTTAGACGTAATCGATTATGATTGTTCTATGTGTACAGTGCAATGTCTTCTTTTTAAATAGTCGCAAGAGAAACATCGCGGACGACACAGCAAGTTACACTCCACCATTGGGTATAAGTGTTACTGTCATTCGTGTATAGCCCTATTCGTATCACATTCTTTCTACGATCAAACTAGAAGATAAAATCATTACCGTGGGAGGTAGTGAGAATGGAGAGCTTGTTACTCTTTATTTATTATTTTTTACATTTCAGCAATGTATCGAGTATTATCTCAACGAAAAATATGGAGAGACATCATCACTTCAAAGAAGTTTAGATGTTGCTGTCAATAACGCTGAACAGAAGAATGAGGCTCAACTTGGTCAGTTAGTTAATACTGCCTATTTTGTTGTAAAAGAAGGCATGGCTTTCCGAAAGTATCCAAAAATCTGTGAGCAACAAAAGAATGGCATAGATTTAGGATATAACCACCATTCCGATGTATTATGGGGAAAACTTAAAACGAGACTTGAAACAAGAAGTCAGTAATGCAAGGTTTATATCAGTGTTGTCTGATGGATCTACAGATGCTGGAATTTTGGAAGGAAGAACTAGTCTATGTTCATTACCTACACAGGGGGAGACCTACAACTGAATTCGCTGGGATAAAATCCAGACAAAGCTGATGCTCCTGGTATATTGAAAGCTATTGAGGAAGTTCTTGTGTCTTTGAAACCATCAAATGACATTAGCGATGAAGAATATCTTAAAAGTGTGTACAAAAAACTTCTGAATAGTAACTTTGATGGTGCCAGTGTAATGAGTGGGGTGCAAACAAGACTTCAACAAAAGCAACCAGGAATGATCTACACGCATTGTACTGCCCATAGGCTTGAATTATCCATGCTTGACTCAATAAAATTTGATGATTATCTACTGACATGAAAACATTAACAACATTTGGTGGATTGCAAGCCGAACGAGGGCCTTAAATCTGCTTGAAACAAATTACAAAGTCATGGTTTTTGACTTGGAAAGTAAATTATATGGTAGCAGTGAAACTGCAAAGAAAGCCCTGGGTTATGCTAACTTTCTCAAAATTCTTAACTTTCTATTTTATTTACATTTTTTTCAAGATATTGTTGAAAAATTACGCCCACTTTCACTTCATTTTCAGAAAGACGAACTTCTTGTTTGTCATGTTCCGAGCAAGGTAGAAGAAACAAAAGCTGTGATCGATGTATTAAATGATACCAAAGGTGATGCATACACACGTTTGATGGATGGATTGAGTAATGATATTAATCAAGATTTGGTGTATCAGGAAGTTGTCTTAAAAACAAAACTCACAGGAAGGAGAGCACCAGAAGTTGAAAACACGCCAGAAGGTTTCCATTTACATTTTTCTGGCCCTTTTGAAAGAATTGTTCAAGCAGTTCAAGATCATCTTGATAGCGGATTCGCAGATTTTGCAAAATCTCCGTTACGTAAAATAGTTAAATTATTTGACTTGCCAAAATGGCCGACGTCCTTTCGTGGCAATCAGTTAAAACGAACATGAAGAAATGTCGAGGTTTCTTCATTACCAGATTTCTATAAAAAACACAAGTTTATCTCAAACAAAGAGAATGTTTTAGCAGTGAAACAATGGCCATTGTTCTGCCAGAGAATACTGCAATTGAAAGACCCATTAAAGGCAGATATTGAAATCTTTATCCAAATTTTGCAAAGTAATACAGATGACATCAGTGGGATGGTTGCGCTACTTGAAATCATGATGACCATAAGTGCAAGCACAGCTGCGTGTTAAAGAGGATTCTCTTGCATGAATGGTGAGAAAATGTCTGTACGCACTAGACTGAAAAACGAAACGTTGGATGATATTTTGAGAATCAACATTAATGGGAAACCTCTTCAAACATTTGACCCAAAAACGCATGTTCAATCCTGGCTTAAAACAAAAGGTAAACGTCATGTAAAAGGGCACAAAAAACCAAAGAGAAAGGAAGTCGGACAGGATAAAGTTGTAAGTGCCGAGAAAAGCAAAGTATGATTGTATTTTAGAACATGAAGTTACATATATTATAATTGCTACATATTGCATGTTTTCTTACTTCCTTACAGATTGTTTTAGTATCTTTAACAGACTTTGAACAGGTTTTTGCCCATTGTGAACAAGTAAAATCTGTAACAGGTTTAAGGCGGATTTACATTAGGTGATTTTTTGCTGCATGATTGATTTGTTTAATTGCCATGCATATTCTTCAGCTCAAGCGATATTGACTGCCGCAAAAAGAATATGTGTTTGACACAGAAATTAAAAACCAGTGCTGTCTAAAAAGACATGAGGGAAATAGAAAACAAGTAACTTTATTCAAAATTAATATAAATGCTTAAGATTACAGAACAACGTGAACATCACTTTATGTATACGTACGCAATTACTTAAGTTACGTACGTACGCAATTGAAAATTGTGTACGTTCAAGATAGACCAAAAAAATGTTGAAAATTGAACGTACATTGAATAAGAACTTTGTGTATGTTATCGTACTAGGCTAAAAAATGATTTGTTGCACCCTACGATTAGGGGCCAGGTTAGGGATCCAGTTAAGGTTAGGGTCAGGGTTAGAGTTAGGGTATTTTATAAGCTAAAACATCAACCATTGCAAAATTGTCGATTTCAGCATTAGCTGGTAGGCCCTGTGGATTAAGGCGCCTTATTTAGGAATATATATTCACTGTTTCGAGCCCAGGTAATTTGCAGAAATTTTTAATGGTCGATGCATTTTCTTTCTTCTGTTTTTCAAAAAATGTGAAGAAGCTTTGCGTACGAGGTTAACAGTCCATCTAGAACCCAAAAAGTACCCAAACAAGCCCTATAAACTTCGCTTCTTTCAATGTTATATATTTGCCATTGTAAAATGTACATGTCACAAACGAAGAAAGTTGAGGATGACTACAAGCTGCATGAAAATACGAAAGTTCAGCTTATCCTCCCACTACAATGTTTTTACTGTGCATCCATAATGGCACAATAACCCAGCCTTTGGAATCGAGGTCAGCATTCGGCAATGTCAACCTAAATGCCGACGTATAGTCCAAGGGGGTCGGCAGTCTGCAGCCGACGTAGATATGGTTTCAGGTCGGCACACTGAAAAAAATCTATTTCCATGCCGACCTATCTTTCAAAAAATGGAATAAATGCCGACCTTATCTCAGATCAATAATCTCAGTTTCTTTGAAAGTGATTAGATACAAAAATATTCGCTATAAAGTTACAGATAAGATTTTCGATTCCGTATCATTTAATAGAAGCCATTTTTATTTTTCCGGACCTTGGTGTACAGTCAAATCAACCTCAATCGTACGAACGCTCGTAGCTTTAGAATTATGAAGTCCGTACATGTTTCCTCTACAATAAGTATGATCACGTACATCAAGATTATTGAAAGAATGTTCGTCAATGCAAAATAACTTCACATAATACGTACATTAGGATATGTTTACAACGTTTGTACGTATGTTCTTGCGTGTTACCATTTTTCCAGAAATTTTTTATCACTTTTCTTTATAAGACTCAAGTCACACAAAATTCATTTCGTATTGATTTTTGTATAAACACTAAATCAAGTTCGACGTTTAAAAATTATTTCAAATTGTGCATCATAACTTTCGAACAATTTTTACTTTTGAACCTAATTTTAAAAACAATGTTGTTGTTTTCATCACATGTTTTTGATTGCACACAAAAACAGAAGGCAATTGAACAATATAAGAAATGAACACCTGTTTCTAGACATGATCAAATACAATTCATGTGTGCAATACAATGTCTTCTTTTAATAAAAAGGCACAATTCTTTTTTTAAAGATTTTCTAATCTTAAATCATAACCATCTGCATTCTCACTCAATCTTCTCGCGTAAATCCGACAGAGTAATCTAGTCAGACTTTGTTTTGGCATTGAATGCCTCGTGTTTGCTCGACGCTTGGGAATAAAAGAAACTTTTCAGTTTTGAATGGGAATTTATAAAAAGTATTATGATGTTTACAACGCATGAGACGTTATTTTGTTCACGAAAAGACGGGAGTCGGTAATTTTCAGGTAGTGTAATTGCTTTCTTCTGATATTCCAAATTTGCGAGCCAAAGTTTTTTAAAACGGCGCCATGTTTTTCGGGTCCAAAATTTATTAATTTATTAAAGGGAACCCGAGGTGACCAGACAAGTTACTCTTAAAAGATAGATAACATGTTAGTAAATACCTAAATACTATTTTTTTCTAAGTTTTGAGTATTTAAAACCATGATTTCGTCGACTTTCGTTTTTGTTTTTCTTCGTTCGGAGGCGTCCATTACGCTTCTGAAAGCTTCTTCTTCAAAGTGATTTTGTCGATTAGTGTCCAGTCTTTTTATGTCTTTTGGCCATATTTTCAACTCCCATGACGGTAGAAACATGTCAAATATATATATTATAAGAGAAATCTCTAATGTTTACCAACGTTTACCAACGAACTT
>JAULBZ010001200.1:0-17764 GCA_032360805.1 Neoturris breviconis | reverse complement strand
TTATTTTTGTGTGGTAACGGTTTGGATAATCCCCCCCCCCCCCCCTATATTCTGATAGTTGGTAAAGAAAAAATATATATTCTTCTTGTTTTTGCTCGAAAAACGTTTTGGCAATATTTTTGAAACAAAAAATTATTCACCTATTTTTTTTTGCACCACCTGTTTTGCCGTTATGACGTCATCATGAGTAATGAAGTTATCAAGAAAATTGTTGCTAAAGTGTTAATTTTGTGTTGACCTACAAATTGTACAAATTTTGAACAATACACGCCGCAAATAAAACCAAAAAAGCAAAAACGACCAAGAGAAGTCCCTAGAGATTTATCGAGTAGACTTGAGATGTTAGCTAAGAGTTTTTCCAAACTCGACCAATTCTACTGTTCACAGCAGCCCAGGTTTTTGGAATAAATTCGAATTTTCGTGCCATTCGTCTTGCTAATCAAAATTTTGGGCTTTTTCTCTAAGTTTGAATTTCGACTATTTGCAAAAATTTCACTTTGTCTACAGTATTTTTGTCCAAGATTGTAACTTTCTGGAAAGTTTCAAAACTACAGCTCGGTTCCATCAAAAGTTATGAAGGGGAAGTACTTGGTGCCAAGCTCGGCTTTTCGGACCCCTACAAAGATAAGTTCTACCCTAAATGGTGAAGTCAGTGTTGGATTAATCCCTTAAATCACTAGGAGATAGAACAGGCCAGGAGTTAGAGGTAAATTATTTAGTCTCAACATTTACATTGGTGATTTATTTAATGTAAGAGAACCTTTAATCCTTTTTATTTTCCAAACAAATCATTCGTAAAAGTGGTAATGGCTATTGCCTTTTTCTAAAGCAAATTTAAGCGCTATCTGGAAGGTACTTACTGGAAGATAAAGACTGCATTAAAAATAGAAAAGTTGTGTCATAGTCCGAGCTTTTGTTGTCGACGTTGTTCTATCATCTGTACTGTTGCGACTTTGAACAAGTTTTTTCTCAAAGTGAATACTGTTATTGACGCGGATTGCTCTCCTATCCTGCAAAATAATTTCTCTATTTTCAATGCAAATGAAACAAACAAACGGAAACACTTCCGCATAATTCTTTTCTATACGTTTTATGCATTTCCATTAATGAAATTCTGCCTCAAAGGTTCACTATTTTCTAAAATAGTCCCATTATTTTTTAGTTATGCCTGTAATAAAACTCGTAGGCAAAAACTTGTTCAAAGTCAGCAGTAAAGACGTTATAGCAACGTCTGAAATAACATTTTATAGCTACAATTAAGAAATTCAACAAGCAATAATACCTCTCAAGATTTTAGGCACACCATGGGCGAATGTACTTGTAAAAATTCATTTGATCATCGTAAGAAAGTTTGCCACGATCTATCCAAATTCAATTATAAATGACAATTCCTATACGCACTCCCTCCACAAAATGTTTACCTCCAACAAAAAGCTTACGGCAACATATTTCAGATATAGTTTTCTCGAGTAAGGTACAACCAGCAAACATCATTAATCTTGATAAACATAAATATTTAAACATTATAGCTACTAACGTCAATTGTTTTTTAGCATATTTGATGGTGAGAATATGAAAGAAATGTTCGAATGGATAAAGGATTAAAACTGTACTATATATCCATAAGACATAACACACTGCTAACTTTCTTAACGTTATAAATTAGCATAATTAACATAATTAATATGTGGTTCAACAAAGAGTCTATAACAATCTTTAAAGTAGCGTTTACATTTCTGAAATATCTTTTCCAGTGTGCAAATACTTGTTCAAAGTCCGCAGTAAAGACGCTAGAATAACGTCGAGCGGCGTTGTTCTAGCGTCTTAGCTACGGACTTTGAACAAGTTTTTGCCCACTGTGTTTATTTTAAGAAGGGCATATTTTTGTTGTGATTCATTCAATGAACACGTTGAAGTTCCATTCATGGTATCAATGTCAGGCACAGTTATATCAGGCTAATATGGAACTCTTGCTATACGTAACATGCAACACATTCCTATTATATAAAAGAAAAGGTTGTCAACACAAATCATCATACGATAAATTTGTGGACTGACAATTTATACTAATGCCTGGTTCACACTTTCAAACAGGCGCAGAAGTTCTGCGTTTGCACGCGATAGCGAAGGTCCTAATGGGCAAAAACTTGTTCAAAGTCAGCAGCAAAGACGCTAGAACAACGTCGAACGAGATTGTTCTAGCGTCTTTACTGCGGACTTTGAACATGTTTTTATTAGCGGTCCACAATATTTCGTTTTCTCCTTTCATGCAATCCCTACCAGTACACATGTCTAATCACCGTTATAATGACGTAATTTTGACAACGCGACGTCAAAATGACGTATTTGTGACGGTTATCAGGCATAGTGTTGCTACTGGGATGCTATTTTAAGACACATATCTTGTATAAACCAGTTAGTAAGAGGTTTATTGGTTAGAAATTCCCACAGCAAATATATATATAATCCATTAAACTTCTAAAGTCTGATCCAATGATATAATGGAGAAAATAATGAAAACAATTCCCTTTTGGAATAATAATGAATAATAAGTTAGAAACATTTCTCTGCATTTCTCTGCATTTCAACTCCTGAAACTTATTATATGAAGTAATTGCGCTCTTTAGAGCTAGTGTTCAGTTAACCCTGTTTTACATGGGGGATGAGGGAGGGGGGGGGAGGGGGGAAGGGGGTAAATTTACCTCACCCCTCTTGTCTTCCTTTAAATAACTTCCGAACGGGAAAATATTTTAACCTCAAATTTTCTGACTTGTAATATTTCTTTGTTTTACACATTTAATGAATTTTGTTTTTAAATCAAACAATAGAAACAGGTGTTTTGACACCTTTTGTGAATAGCATTTTTAAACAGTATATTTAAACATTTGTTAGCATTAGTCATGACTGAGAAACTGCACATAATTAAATGTAAATGTGAACTTTTGAGCAAACGTTAAGAGCTAGTTCAGAATAATGTTACTTGAATGTAATCATTTTCACTTATAATTCCTTATAGGCTAATTATCTATCCTTCTATATATATTGTGTATAAAAAAATATGTATAATATTCTGTCTGAAAATCGTTGTAGCAACGTGAAACTTAAATTAACAGAGATATGTCTTCAATCTACCAATACTATAAAACGCTCTACTAACGTATTGAGCAATATTTTATCAGTGTAGACATAACTGTGTTTGTATATATATATAGTTTAAAAAATATATTGATATATATTTAAAAACAGTAAATCATCTCACCAAATCTTTTACAAATAAATATATTATGAAACTAAATTATGCACGACGTTTCGATTCTTACCAAGCTCGTCCCCAGCACCTTTTGACTTTTTTTTTATTTTTCTCTGACTTAAGGTCCTAGAAAAATAAAAAAAAAGTCAAAAGGTGCTGGGGATGAGCTTGGATTCTTACCGCATCTTATTCATGTACAATACGTGTCTTTTAAAAACTATATTTATATTAATATATATATATACAATTTACATGCTTCATATATATATTCATATATATAGAACTGAAAAACGAATTTTGATAATTTTGGCGTTTGATTGATAAATTTGTTTGAAAAGTAGCCATGAATGGTTTTTCTTACAGAAAAAGAAATACTGCAGCTTTATTTATAATAGCTATAAAAAAATACTAAAAAAACATGAGAAACATTTTTATGATTTTGGCGCCTTATAGTATTTGTACTTGTAAACACTTGTTCAAAATCAGAAGTAAAAGAAGCTAGAACAATGTAGCAACTTTACTGCGGACTTTGAACAATTTTACCCACTGGAGATTGTGTTTCGAAATGGAGATGAACCTTTGGTCAATTTAATTTCAATGTAATTAACTTAATTTAATAATCTTTATTTTAATTAGTGAAATGTATACTGACTAAAACAAATGCTGAACTCAATCCATAAACCATTGACATGAACCAGTTAAATAGTAACTAAATTTTATTGTAAGCACATTCCCAGTCGGCAAAAACCTCAAAGAACGTTGTTATAACGTTATTTTGCTGACTTTGAACAGGTTTTTGCCGGCAGGGCTCCCTATTCTACAATAATATGATGATCAATCATGTAACATTTTCACCTTATAACTACATTTAACACCACTGTATCGGCGTCTAATCAACATCAATGAGACGTCGTTTTGACGAATAGACGTCAAAACGACGTCTTTTCGAAGTTGATTAGACGTCGAGTGCCAACTGGGAAATAGGAAAATAGCTACCCAGTGGGCAAAAAACTTGTTCAAAGTCAGCAGTAAAGACGCTAGAAAAACGTCGAACAACGTTGTTCTAGCGTCTTTACTGCGGACTTTGAACAAGTTATTTCCCGCTGGGTATTCTTCACTTCCAACTCTGATTCACAAAACTTCTATTCATATACAGCGTTTATTACCGCCGAGTGTAATTACGAAATACTCCCTCCAGATATGGATTACCATATATGGTAATGTACGATCCATATACCGAATTATTTATCACCGTAGTTGATACCCAGTTGACAAAAACCTGTTCAAAGTGCGCAGTAAATCTGCTAGAACAACGTCGTTCAACGTTGTTCTAGCGTCTTTACTGCGGACTTTGAACAAGTTTTCCCCACTAAGTAGTCTTCCATCACGTGATTGATCATAATACCGTAAATGAGATATTCACCGCAATTAGATGCAAAGTTGACCAGATCAAATCAACTTCGACTTTTTTCGATTACCGCCTTATTATCAGTGGATAAGATGAAGAAAGACTTTTTAACACTTTTTAATACGTTCTATTCAAAGAGTTGGTTCGCTAACAACAATAAGGTTTGATGTTTTTTCTGATAAAACACTGTATTATGGGTTATTTAATTTAGAAAACCAACAAAAAAACTTAACAATGACATACGTTTTCGATCTGAATGGAAGCTATGGCATTGCAACACATTTCTATTTTGAGCCCCCGTCTTTATGTCTAAATGCATTAATCACCATTCTTGTAACATTATCAAAGACAGTAAAAAAACTGCTTCCAGGCGCTTTTAAATACTATGGCATAGTGCTCAGTGTTTTTAGTTTTTATCTTTTACTTTCTCTCCAACATTCTCTCCTCAAAGAAGCCCTGGGAACGAGGTTGTTTTCTCCTAGCTACCTTGCAAATGACTTGATATTTAATCCTATGTACATATATTTTAACCTGTTTCGCAGACCCTCTTGGCGGCAAAAAAGTGCCGTGTACTTTACCGCGTTTTCTCGCCAAACGTAGAGTTTATACTACAAGCTAATATATTTTTATAATTTAATTAAAACTGTGGCCTAATTCTCAATTTATTTTCTGTTGAACCACATATGGTTGAACCTAGCCTGTACTACAAACTCGGCGTCTGGCGAGAAATCGCTGCAAAGTACACGACACTTTTTTGCAGCCGGGAGAATCTTCGGAACAGACTAGGTTGAAACAAGTTTCTTTAATATTCCAGTAACTAAAGTTCTTTCAGTCATACAGAACATCAATTACAAGCTCGTCCCTAGCACCTTTTGACTTTTTTTTATTTTTCTCGGGAGAAAAATAAAAAAAAAGTCAAAAGGTACTGGGGACGAGCTTGCATCAATTAGAATAAATTTCTACTGATCACAACTAAAATACCGTATATGATCTAATTAAAGCCCCTGGGCGTTAATTAAATGTTCAAGTTTTAGTGCGCGCGTTGATTAGAGCGGGCGTTACTTTAGACGGCGGGGCGTTAATTTGATCATTTAGCTACGGTATTCAACCGCATTCAATGGCTGGAATATTAATTACTATTCCAGTTAACCAAACAAACACTTTATCAAATACTTAGTCATACCTAGTTGAATAAGTACTACTTTTTAAATTTGAGTCAATGATAATGTATACATCGAATCACAACAACCAAGTGGGCAAAAACCTGTTCAAAATTTGCAGTAACGACAAGAACAACATTTTTAACGTTGTTCTAGCGCCTTTTACTGCGGACTTTGAATAGGTTTTTGCCTACTGGGTAAG
Source organism: Neoturris breviconis (assembly GCA_032360805.1). Lineage (NCBI taxonomy): Eukaryota > Metazoa > Cnidaria > Hydrozoa > Anthoathecata > Pandeidae > Neoturris > Neoturris breviconis. The sequence continues at coordinate 11,744 of JAULBZ010001200.1, read as the reverse complement.
ATAAAATCATGGTGTGTATGTTTTTTACTTTCAATTATTATTAATGAAATACCTCAATTAAATACCTATCTAATAGCGCTGTGCTAATCCTGTATACTGTGTAATCTGTCAACGGCCATTTAAAACGGCAAACTTGCATCAAAATATCTAAAACTTAGACATTATAAACACCCCAGCAATCTATTACGAAATTATTCTTTAAGATTTACCGAGTTTTCTCAAACGGTTATTTTGTTGTTTACCAAATGAACCAAAACGTGTTCAAAGTCCACAGTAAAGACGATAGAACAACGTCGTCTCACGTTGTTCTAGCATCTTTACTGCTGATTTGAACACTGGGTACAACATTAAAAAAAATTAAATTTAAATATACTGCGCATGCTCCAAATATATCATTTTTATATATATATATATTAGGGGAGGTTCCATATTGTTCGTAAGTCTTTTGAAATCTATCTTAAAGCGTTTATGCCAGTATTAAGCTTCACAAGTCGACGAATCTTTATCAATTTGTTCACAAAACCTGTCAGAGAATGAGAATAACCTTAAGGCGGATTTCCACTAGGCGAATTCGTTTGCATGCATTCTGAAAGAAAGCCAAAAAGTGGGTTTTTACTCAAGTTAATTTTGTCGCGGGCGAATTCGCGCCACATTGCCCATTGTCTTTTCGTGGCTTGTAACTATTGCGCAATACATCTGGTCGTGGCGGCCGCTTTTGGTACTTATAGTCAAGTCAACTACCAGAGCGAACGAAACGGATTGCTAAGAATATTTTTAATTTTTAACCAAAATCTGGATGCTTCATGTTGCTATTTATAACCACGTGGAATAAAAATATCAAAACAAACAACATAAATAATTAAATCAAAAGATGTTCATTTCTATTTTTACAGTATTAAATAAGCGCGCCAGCAAGTGGTAATCCGCCAATGGTTTCATTTATTTAGAATTCATGAGAACAAATTCGCCTAGTGGAAACCCGCCTTTACTATAAAATATATTTTGTTTCTGTTCTTGTTACCAGCATGAAGAATATATGAGCTGAGTAAAAAAAATTAAATTTATTGAAGTCACTGCACAATAAGGAAGTTATTGCATTGTAACAAGTTCTACTTTGAGCAACAAACGCCTCGTTATCTTTGTTTTATGAAAAGGTCTGTTTCATGTGACTATAATCAGGTATCAGATTCACTCACAACCGAACAAAACTTGTTCAAAGTCAGCAAAATAACGTTAGAACAACATTCGGGCTTTACTGGAAGAAAATCCGCATGATTATGGTATGAATTTGACATTTTGACTCGACTAATCGGGTTTTAATTTTGCGTGACCAAAAGTGGTATCAATCTCACTTGACTTATACTTCATCTGATTACCCTGGTATTAATTTCCTACTCGATGTCAACTGAACTTAACTTATAATTTTGACCTGATTTTAAATCCATTAGGACTAACTTAATTTGGAATCATTTATATACGTAATCAATTCCACTGGATTACAGGTTGGTATCAATATCACATAACTAACCTAGTATTAATTTTACTCGACCATCCTGCTATTAATTTCCCATACCTACAGGCAAAAACCCGTTCAAAATCTGCAAAATACCGTTGTTCTAGCTTCTTAACTGCTGAGTTTGAACAGATTGTTGACAATTTAGGTGGTTAACACATCTAACCAATTCACACGAATACCAGGTATTAATTTATTTGACTAATCTATGGCATCAATACCGCATGACTATCTAGGTGTCAATTTTACCTAAATTAAAAATGTGACGTGCTATCAGATTCACAGGACTAATCTGAGGTTGACTTACTAACGAACATGACGCGGCATTGATTTCACTTGACTAACCTGGCATTAATTTCAAAAGAAAAAAATTTACAGACTACAATCTTGGACAAAGATACTGTGGACAAACTAAACTATTTGCAAAAACTCGAACCTTTAACTTAGAGAAGAAGTCTAAAATTTTGATTAGCAAGACGAATGGAGCGAAAATTTGAATTTGTTCCAAAACCTGGGTACTAGGCTGCTGGAAACAACAGAATTCGTCGAGTTTGTAACAACTCCTAAAATATCTCTGAGATAAATCTCTAGGGACTTCTAGTGGTCGTTTTTTGCGTTTTTATAATCCTTGTGGCGTGTATAGTTTGTAGAAATTTATAAAATATCCATGACTTAATGTCGAAGATTGTAGATCAAGATGAGTAAACAATTAAAAGTGGTATCTGATCAAATTTGATGGTCCTGATTTCAAATGGTCCTGAATTCATTTTTTACAAATTTAAACCAAAAAATACCTATTTTAGGCAATTTTTGACCCAAAATGAAAAATGCTTCTTTTTTTGATGAAAATGAGTACCTGTTATAATTTGATAGTGTTAATTTAAATCTGATATTCATTTTTCATAGTTTTGACCCAAAAGTCGTTCTTTTCGGCAAATTTGTGCCAAAAATGAAAAGTGTTTCGTTCTTGATGAAAATTAATGAAAATCCTTTCTCAATTTGATGTAGCTGATTTCAATTTTTTCCCCATATTTTTGACCCGAAAGTACTTTGGGCTAATTTTAAAAAAAATAAATAAAAAAAGTTTCGTTTTGGAATTAGAAGGTAATTATTATATGGCAATAGTTTCAATCTGATAGCCATATTTTACAATGTTGAAATAAGTCTGTCATGTTTTATCTGTACGTTCTTAAACTTACTCTCATACACAGTAGGCTAGAGCGCATGGTTATAAATTGTACGTGTTCAGGAGGTTAAAATGTTCTCATATCGTTCACCAGTCTCACGTGCTAGTTTATCGGCAAGATGTATATCATAAGATGAGCCGGGCTAATACCACCGTTAATAGAAAATGGTAAAAGTCCCGCGCTCGACGTGTGCATTACATTTTCATTATATTGCCTTCGAAATATACTGCTATCTGTGATGGTGAATTTGTGTTGGTGACATGGATTTCGAAGTAAGCTGATTGAGCATTTCGCCAAATATTCCTCGCACGTACGTTCAATCGCGCTTCATTTCCTTTGTTAATTTTTTTCGAAAACGTTTTTCCTGATATTTGTTGCAGCGATGGTTCGATTTGCACGTCATTACAGACTTACTTGAGGAGTTCTGCTTCGAAATCACGTGTGTGATTGGTTATTGTGTTGCATGATCACAATCCCCTTTCTTGCAATTCATCGTACTTGTAACATTAAATACTTCGCCACATGGGCAATTTGATAGCTGACCTTCAGTGGATTTTTAATTGTTGGACGGTTGACCTGTGTGGTATATTGTTGGACGGTGGACGGAGATTTTACACAACGCCGACTAACCTGGCATCAATGTCCATTGAATAAATCAGTATCAATTTCATTGGACTCACCTGGCATCAATTTCACACGACTATCCAGGCCTCATTTTCACTGGACTATCATGGCATCATTTTCACTTGACTAATCTGGTATCCTTTTCAATAACCTGGCATCAATTTTAATTGGATAACTCAGTATCAATTTCACCTAACTAACCCGGTATCAATTTAATATGACTAACCTGGCATCATTTTTACTTGACTAATCTGGTATCAAATTCACTTAAATAACCTGGCATCAAGTTAACTTAAATAGCCTGAATAAAACCTGCTTTCAACTTCCTTTGGCTAATCTGCAATTACGGTTCTGACAGTAGTATATCAATCGCCAGTTTTCTAATTTACTTTTAATTCCATTTGAATAATCTGGTATCAATTTCACAAATCTTGCTTGGCATCACATTTGCATGACTAACCAAGATTAATTCCAAGCTAACCATATTCCGGATGCGGGGTAGGAGTGGGGGCCTCACTTCCATACTTTTTTAATAACTTCTGAACAAATGGCTATTACGGCTAGAAATTTTGGGACTTTTCTGTATAATTTACCAAGGATCATTTGGAAAAAAGATATTTTTGGTAACTACGGATGTTTCCACAGCGACCAAATTTTTTGACAGGTGGTAATTTTTCCTTCGTGACTTTTTTCTTCTTTTTTTTGCTTAAAAAACATTCTAACAAATTTTTTCACCTAATTATATTTCACCACCTGCTATGCTCGAATAACGTCATCAAAAAACTAACTTTGCCAATATTTGTTGAACTAACTTTCTGGAAGCATATAGCATGTTCCATCCCAAGTTTTTAGAGAGTTGAAGGTTGTGCCCCCCATCAATTCAGAGCCCCCCAAATGCCCATGCTGAATAGGGTTACAGAGTTTATCCAAGTAAAAACTATATACACCTTTTAGCTGGCACGATCTAGTGTCACGAAATCTGTATCATTTTCCAAGTTGTATTAAAACCAATACTATAAGTAAGTATACAAAATAAGTACTACCAATAATAATACAAATAGGTAGTTAATAGCTACACCAATAATAAACAAAAGCATAGTTAATACACCAATGTAAGAATAAGGCGGATCTTCACTAGGCGAATTAATTCGCTGGAATTCTAAACGTAATCATTACATTGGTTGAAAGCGACGTCATCTGACAGTTGACATTGCTTTCAACCAATGTAATGGTTTTATTTAGAATAACCATATTCCGGATGCGGGGTGGGGGTTGGGCACAAACGGCTCCCTTTGCCATACTTTTTTCATAACTATTTCGTCTATAATTTACCAAGGATCATTTTGAAAAAAGAATTCTTGGTAACTACGGATAATTTTCCCTTAGCGACCAAATGTTTTGACAGGTGGTAATTTTTTTCTTCTTTTTCTTCTTCTTCTTTTTATTTTTACTTGAAAAACATTCTGACTAATTTTTTCACCTAAAATTTATTTTCACTGCCTGTTATGCTTTACAAAGCCAGAGGAAGACATTTTATTGGTATAAATTGGCATCACACGATTGTGACGTCAATGTTTACCAATGGAATGTCTCCTGTTGGCTTTCACAGCGAATTTTTCGCCTTAGTGAAAATCAACCTTAAGAACAAAATCACAACGCTGGGTTTGGCCAGTATCGATCATAGAACACAGATATTTTGGTAAATGTAATGTCAACGATCTTAAAACTTAAGGTTGATTCCAATTATACAAACTATTCCACGTGAAAGCCCAAAAGAAAACATTCTATTGGTAGAAATTGACGTCACACATCGTGCGTCGTCGATTTCTACAAATAGAATGTCTTCTTTTGGGAATTTTCCGCCGAAAGGGAACTAACATTTACTAATTTCGTTTTGTGAAGAAACCACAATCCATTTCATATTCGTCGACTCTCTTCTGTCGTGTAACACTCTACACAAATTTTATCTCCCATAGGACAAAAACTTGTTCAAATTTTGCAGAAACGACATTAGGACAATTTTAAAAACGTTAATATATCGCCTTTACTGCAGACTTTGAGCTAGTTTTCCCTTACTGAGTTAACATTAATTCCATGGTGCCGTGACAAATTTAAGAACTTCAGTTTGTGGTCAAGGAAGATTATCGTGGGCACACTTTAGCATGTTTACAGAGTGTATGGTACTTTAAGAAAAAACAGTAATGTTACTCTGTGATCACACCTACAGAGAAACTAAATAAGATACATGCCAGACTATATATACATATTATGTAATCAGAAAATCGTGGTACCTATGAGTATGTTTATAGTAAGACATATCTATTACAAAAACCAAACATCATCAAATTATTTCTTCTATTTTCTTTAACTTCATTTAAAAATAATAAAAACTGATTTCTTTCTCAAAATAATCATAATCCATTCTCTTTATCAGTATTAAGAAATCTCATTCTAATGAACCCGATTAAAGGCTTGTTTACACTAAAAAAAAATTGCGGAACACGCCGGAATTAGGCCATGTAAAGTTTGATTTTCATTAGGCGGAAAATTAGCTGCCAAAGCCAGAGGAAGACATTTTATTGGTATAAATTGGCATCACGCGATTGTGACGTCAATGTTTACCAATGGAATGTCTTCTTTTGGCTTTCACAGCGAATTTTTCGCCTAGTTGAAATCAACCTTAAGAACAAAATCAATCACAACGCTGGGTTTGACAGTATCGATCATGCAATAAAGAGATTTTGATAAGAGTTATACCTGACGATTTTAATACAACATACGCATTTATAAATATAATGTTAGAATCTGATCCCTGCCGGCACACGACGTTGTTCCGATATCGTGTGCCTTCTGAGATGTTTCGTAATTCTACTTTTTTATATAAAATATTTGAGTAAATATTAAAACGTTTCTCAGTGTACATCTGCCTTTAAAAAGCAGTGATTTTTCTTTTTTCTTCTTCTTTTAAAGCTTCAACGACTTCGACATATTTAAGTTCATTTTATTATCTGTTATGCCTCCATGACACGATTAGTGGTTTTGCAAACACCTGCGTGAAATCCGTAAACAGTTGTCATAAAATGGAATAGTTTTAAAAACTGTTATGATTTTTATCTCATTCTTCTAAAGAAATATATTCTTTATTTCGTATTATTTTAATCTACCCAACGAAAAAACAATTTGGTCATTATTAATTATAGATTGTGACATCTAACAAAGAATCATTTGAGCTTGTCTATTCTGTCAATTCTTGAAAACCACTGGCTCACTCAATCTATTCAGGAAAACGTCTTGTCACGGTTAGCAAAATACATGTTTAATCAAATTTGATATGTTAGCTAAAAGTCTAAATAGTCAAGGCAACAGTCTAACAGTTATAGTCAAGGCAACAGTCTAACAGTTATAGTCAAGGCAACAGTCTAACAGTTATAGTCAAGGCAACAGTCAAACAGTTATAGTCAAGGCAACAGTCTAACAGTTTATTTATATCATGTTTTTGGTAATACAGTATGAAGTTCATATAACCAAGTTAATTCATTCCCAGTGCGCAAAAACTCGAACAAAAACTCAAATGACGTTGTTCTAGCGTCTTTACTGTGGACTTTGAAGCTTTCGGTGCGCATCTCCTTTAAAAAGAGATGATTTAACTCTACCTGTCGATCAATAAGGTGGAACCAAAAAATGGGTAAACATTTGAACTGGCAAAAACTATCCCTTCTCTCATTGGGAAAAAAGACGCTAAAACAACGTAGAATGACTCATTTGACGTTGTTTTACCGTTTTCACTGCGGACTTTTAACCAGTTTTTGCCCACTTGACTGCGTATAGAAGCCATGAGACGTTTGGTCAAACTGCGCATGCCCAATAGGATATCATGTGTTGGTTTACAAATCTCCAACTTCTGGAACCCTTATAAAATCTATAAAAAAATGAAAATATATTTTATCGCTTTCGCACTCTCCTGCACTGATAATTCGTAGGAGGAGTTTGCTTTCCGTACGCTGAATCTCTACGGTGAAAAGTGTCTCTTCAATCAATTCTGTTTTGATGTCGTGAATTTTCACAAGTACTATTGCTTTATTTATTTTTTTCAAGTTAAGATGTTCACGCAAGATGTGTTAAAAGGAGAATAACGAGAGAGAATGAATAAGTGTTTTCATTTTCCTGAATACATTGATTAGACCTTTTCATGAATACAGTGGAATAGACCTTTTCATGAATACAGTGGAATAGACTTTTTTATGAATACAGTGGAAGAGACCTTTTCATGAATACAGTGGAATAGATCTTTTCATGAATACAGTGGAATAGAACTTTTCATGAATACAGTGGAAGAGACCTTTTCATAAAACATTGAAAACGAGGCGTTCGTAGTAGAAGTGCAATAACTTCCTTTGGGTGCACAGTGACTTAAGTTCTGCCGGTTACCATGGCGACCATTGCTTAGTTGGAAAACTGTACATTCATTGCATACATATAACATTGATAAACATACTGATCAAGCTTTGGTGTGTATTGCTTGCTAAGATTCAAACACGTCTCATAATTTACGTGAAGGGTTGTAGCAACATAATCCAGTCAGTTTCATCAAGACGAGGCACCCGAAAATGGGAAAATTTTGGGGATGTTTCTAACAGCCTGTCCTCCAAGTTCCATAGGAACCAAATAGCAACTAGTTGCTAAGGAGTTATCTCAGCCCCAAGTCATCATGATTTAAAAATTACCACCGTTGAAGGGTGTTGCCTAAAAAAGCTCTTAGACGGAGATTTGATCGTAAATCTTATTTTCCTGCCATTCTTGCATGGACTCAAAGTTGATCATTTTTACCATTGAATAATGCGCATGGAAATCTTGTTGTTGTGTTGCACGTAAAGTTAAATTAGTTCTAATTATTGTATTATTGAAAAGAATAAAAGAAGAGTATGGTTGTGTTATCTGTCTTTCTTTATTATTCTAGGATGAAGCAATTTATAATAGGCTACGTTACATAGAACCATTGTATATGACAGTTTGTCTCGTTCATTTGAAAGTTTATTAAATCAAAGTTTAGTGTAGGGCATCACAGTATTTATATCTATCATCCTTCAACTAGATATCTCGATCTTTATTCTAGCTCTGATAGGTTTATAAAAAAGATATACAGAGGAAAAAAGTTGTCTTATAGTTATAACAGTTTTTGACGTTTGATAGCAATGATAGTAAAGTAGCAAAGGTAAAATTATATTTTAAAATCTTAAGCAAATAGACAACCAACCTAGTTTAATCATTTTATTTGGACAGTTTTAGTTTTGAGATAAAATATAACGATTCGCTTTTCACAAAAAATGTTTTGTAAACACGAATGTAAATGTAAATCTTTCTCTTCTAATCCAAGTAAGCGAGTACGTGTTCAAAGTCAGCAGTAAAAGACACTAGAAACATATTGAAGTAGCTAGTTCTAGCATCTTTACTGCGGAATTTGCACAAGTTATTGAAAAACGCGTGACTGACAATCTTAATGCAAATGCATTCTATTGGCACTGATAATAATTAAATTTTACTATAATGGCATCATCCGATTACCGGACCCGGACCCAGACCAGGACCCTGAACAAACCGGACTCTATATAAACTGGACCCCGTAAACACCGGACCTTACTTAAGTTACTATTATCAAGACCAGATCAAAAAATACTTGAAAAAGTAATGCACATTTTCAGGACCAAAATAATTAGATCGTCTAAAAACAAGAACAGTTATATAAGTTATAGAAATCCTTCGTAAGATTATTAAATTTCTAAGATTTTAGAGGAGGCGCTTATTAGCGGGGAAGCTTGGAGGATAAGTTCTGTCACTAGTTTAAAGTGGATGAATGTCCTAATTATCCTTAAATTACAGAAAAGGAAGTTTACGGAACATTGCAGATAACTCTAATAATAAAAAAAGAAATATAGTACTAAAGAAAGTTTTCGCGGTTCCTTGTAATAAGCAGTTACGTACGTAAATGCTGGAATTATTACCCCTCTCGACGCCGTTTGATTTGATTGTTTTAAGTAAGTTTCAAGTAAATCAGAGTGCTGCAATGAAAACGGAAAGAGAGAAAGAACTTTTAAATCGTTTTAAAGACGGTAAAATAGTAGAATCGGTCGAACGGGCTAATTGGATTATATTTTTATATCGTAAAAGAGCCACTGGATACAATCGGTTTTTCCCGTTATCCCCTGTGAGGCTCCGCAGAGGAGAGTGGGACTTTGAACATAAGCGCGTAACTATTTTAATGGAACATTTTTGTATCGATGGCCTGCTAGTCTACATAGAGGTGGAAATACATTATCAACAGAACAAAATTATTTGAAGCCTAATCCATAACAGATTCGGTAACAACTAGGATTTAGTCTAAGATCGAATTTCTGTGTCTATTTTATAAAGTGTGTACCTGAGGTATTATACTTTCATTCGTATTTTATTCGCCCCCTTCCAATAAGCGCCACATATCTGAGATTCTTATACAAGCGCCCCTTCCAATAAACGCCCCTTTCTATGGAAATTCCATGTAAATATAAACCTTTGGGTAAATGTATCGAAAACATGGTATGGGTTTAGAGAGATGTCTTTAAAAAATTCATCAGAAATCTGATATATGACACTAATACACTGTCTGCTGAAACATAGCGTTGAGGCCCTTGCTTTACAATGTCATGCCATTTATATATATGCCTATATATAGGGCCCATTTTCTAATAAGTGCCCCCTCGATTAAGGTCAAGGGCGCATTACGGTATCTCACTATAGTAGCTAAATTTCCGCATCTTCATGCCCCTCTCCCGAAACCGAGAAAATTTGGTGCTTACTACGAGTTCGAGTCCTATTAGAGTCAATTTTATATTTGTCGGACTTTATTTTTTTTTGCAAACATTTTGTTCCATTGTATCATATCATAAAAAACATACGAATTTTGATGTAAAACGTTCGATTGTATTTGGAAAAATCTTCGAAATAATCAGATTGTTCAGATAATCGATGAATTCGGAAAGTGATGTTCCACTGTAAGTTGAGGAGCCAAAGGCCATGATGTATAATGATTTGGACTGGGAAGAAAATCTGGCAGAAATCAGAAAATCAGGATGTCTTAAAGGAAAACTGGTATTCTAAAACGACTTGCAAGAAAAGTTTTTAGACTTTTGCTTTACCAAATTGTATCGTTCTGGATCGACCAACCAGACCGAAAGATTTGTTCGTACTTTTTTGTTCAGAAACTTTTTTCTCGACAGAACAGAAACGGAAAATTTCCTGAAGTGGAATTAAGTAGATTACGGTAGCAATAAGTGACTAGCTTATGTGCGGTAGCAGTCAAGGGCTAACAAGTCGTTGCTTTTCGCTCTATGTATCAAATAAGCTATAAAGAAAACTTTCTCCCCAGATGATATTTTAGTTTTCCTTTTTACAGAAAAGCTCATAGAGTTTCTAATCGTAGAAACTATTTCAGAAGTTATGCAAAGGAGGGAGGGGGGAACTTGGTGCACCCAATCCTGAATAGGGTTAATGCACCCTCCCCTCCCAATGACTGCAAGGATCTAAAAAGTCCATGCAAAACAAATATTAAGAGATTTCTCGTAAACAAAACAAAAAGCGAAGACAAATATGTTTGTTCGATAGTGATGATAATAAAGTTACTCGTTACATTGCCCATAATATGGCTTAATATTCTGTTGGGAATGACACAGTGGGCAAAAACCTGTTCAAAGTCCGCAGTAAAGGTGCTAGAACAACGTCGTTATCCTAGTTTATTTACTGCAGACTTTAAACAAGTTTCTGAGATAAAACGATAAAAACAATCTATTAAACTACTTTACAAGGATGATTTTACTTCTTGATATTTGGATATACAAGGTATCCAGTGGGCAAAAACTTATTGCTTAAAGTCCGCATAAAGACGCTGAAACAACGTCGTTCGACGCTGTTCTAGCGTTTTTATTGCTGACTTTGGACAAGTTTTTGTCTACTGGGTATCTACTGGAAAGCATACCAACTTTAAGTATGATGTTAAATTTTTCGAGTAAACAGTTCCTTGCTAAAAATTCGAGAAATATCCGGAATGCCTAAAAGCTATTTGAAAATAATGACTATTATATATATGTTTATGCTTGGCAGCCAAATTACTATGGGAAATCACGGGAACCATACGTGTCTACCCGGAGGTATCCGTGATCATGCGCAGTAGTCTTTGACACTGTGTAAAGTGAAGCCTCACTTTGGTGCAAAGTGAGACTTCAGTTTATATCTTCCATAGCAACAAAAATTTATATGTATCATTTGATATCTCAGTGTATTACTTTTAGTTTGTAATGTGCAGTCCATTGTATCACTTGTATTGTTTTATATGTATGTAGTCCCTAATCAAATAAGTTAATTGTCTAGTGTATCAAAAATCTTTATGTTCA
>JAULBZ010001199.1:0-23656 GCA_032360805.1 Neoturris breviconis | reverse complement strand
CTTTTTAGTACTGGGTGAAAAACCACTAAACCTTGACTTTATTTATCCTGGAAATTCATCACGGGAAACGTATTTTCGGCCCATCTGGACCTCGCAGAGATACTATAGTAAGTTTTTAGCACCTTAAAAAACGCTGTCCCCAAAAAAACTCTGGATATGGCACTGACATGTGTGCTTTTCATTATGATAAGTGAGCAAAGACTTGTTTAAAGTTACCAGTGAAGATGCTAGAACACCGTCGTTCGACGTTGTTCTAGCATCTTTACAGCAGACTTGAAGGAAATTTCTAGAATGACAGCGGAAACTACTCATGCGTTTAACTTTGATCCTAGACTGGTTTCTATTATTAATTTATAACAATAAATTCAAAGTTACTTGTCTATAGATGTCTTTATTTAACAAATAGAAACCAGGTTAAGAGATCTTTAAATATCAATTAATTAGATGAACAAACAAAGGAATTTGTGCGCGTGAGCATAAAATACACAACTAACTACGATCAGCGCAAGAACTTTATGGATGAACAGACTGACAAACTTTTAAGGTAATGCAGTAAATGTAACTTGAATAAGACAATACTTGTTACTTTGTTATCAAACTCCTGACCAGTCCTGACATTGTTTTGTGAGTTCAAAATTAATATAAATGCTTGAGATTACAGAACAACACGAACATCACTTTGTATATACGTACACAATTACTTAAGTTTCGTACGTACTTAACTGAAGATTGTGTATGTTCAGAATAGACCAGAGGGGGGAGGGGCACATTACATCACATCACACCAAATTGCATTTTTGGTCCAATGGACCGAAAAGGTATGGGACCATCCTGAAATTTGGTTATGGCATTCTAGGCTATATGACGAGACTGCTGGCTAATTTTGTTTCAATTTTGTCAACGTGGGACCGAGTATCGGAGAAAAAAGGATTTTTGTCAAAAGTGGAGACTTTTATAACATTTGATTACTATGAAGTCTTGACCACATTCATCATATGGTTTAAGTAGTATCATACCCAAATAATAAGGAGGGAAGTAGAGACTTTGCCGAATGATGGGCTATTGCTATCACTTTTTGGCAAAACTTTTCTGGAAAAGCTGTCTGCCAATTTCGGAAGAGTAGTGCTGACAAACAGACAAAGATTCCAACGACCGTATTAATATATATCTCAAAATTTCTTATGTATTTTTCTAAAAAAACTTCTTATTCACACTTATCGGATATAACCTATCTCGGAATGGCCCCATTCCGTTTTTAAGTGTTGACACTTATTCAATTAATTCATTCGGGAATGATTTCTAATTGCTAAATGCGAACATCGCCTATAAAGTCAACCAACCCATTTGCTTGAAAACGATCCGATCATGCCCCAACTTTGCTACTAAGCCAAATGCATTGTTTATTACTTGTGCTTGTGGTGTATATGGTGTATATTAATCATAAGAAATTTTATAAATTATTGGCTCCTCAATTCATATTTATGGATAATAGTTTCAACTTATTCAATAAATTATTGAGACAAAAACTGGTTTTGCCTTGAAACTAAGAAAATTGCCTGCTCATTCTAGTAATGTATAAATTGTATATGCTTAGAAAGTATTTTGCTAATATGGAGTTGTAGGTTGACGCGTGGTTGATGTGGGTAAAATTCTGATGGAATCTCTTGCTTACATTTCGCTTTTTTTTATCACTTGCCTACCTTCATGGATGTTTATTCGTGTAGACTATATAGCTAGATTTGGATACTGTGAATGAGATGAAAAAACCCACGGACGGTTCAATGTATTTGTTGCTTACAGCACAAATCCAATAATTCAAGGAAAATAATATTCTTCTATTATATTGTTCAATTGTCTAGTGTTTCTTTATTTTAAAAATTTTGTCAGATCTTGTTAATGTTAAATGGATGCTAATAGAAACCAATATTTATGTTATAAACATAAATCTTAATGCTTATTAATAAACTAGAAATTAGCCTATCTAAATATATACATATAACCTATATATATATAGCCTACCATATCCCTTTTAATAAGTGCAAGAACACTATAGCATTATATAGCGTATACATACTGTAGTACTATGATGTATGAGAATCAGTTTCGTATGCTAAGATTGACTCTCACTCGGTTTGACAAGCTACTTTTAATACCGTCACTTTGATTCATGTGTACCATAATACTTTGTAGAACACGCCGTTTGGTAGAGTTAACATTCACATGTTTCAGTAGTCACAGGCACTTGCAATAATCAAAATGATTATTTTAGTCAGTCATACTGGAATAACATAACACAAATTATGTTTGCAGGACACCCGAGTTTGGATCCCGGATAAAGATTTAGTTTGGATTGGTGGTATTTTATTGGAAGATATAAAGGAAAATCAACTAGAAGTTCTGCTAGAAAATGGTCAGGTAATTGATTTCTTAAATTAGACATAAGACAATACACAAGGTATGGACTTTCCTTAACCCTATTAAACCCAGGGTGCAAAGTACCCGCAACCTTTTATTTCTGAACCACTAATGTTTATGGCATGAAACTTCGTACACTTATAGAACAACTTAATACAAACACCTTGACGGAAAGAATAGACTTGAGGATGTCACTGGTACCTGTTATGATGTTTTCAGCAACAGTGGGTTTGCGGTCTGTAAAATATGCTCTTTGGTCTGTAAAATATGAAATCTGATCTGTAATTTTCTAAACATTTCACATATTTCATTTATTCTTCCCATAAATAATATTTACTTGTTAAAAAGATAACCTAGCAAAAGAAATTCCTAATCCTTAATAAAAGTTAGGAAAAGTCACCAAATTTCAATACCATACCATTAACAGAAAAGAAGTTAATACAAAATTAAAATGCCAGTTTAATAGGTTTAAAATAGCGGTGTGCCGGTTTAATAGGGTTAAAGATCTACATAATTTTCTGAAGTTTTCAGCAAAAATAGCTTAATGTATGGCAACAAACATTAGAATATTAAAACTTGTTTTAAAATTGGTCTTGATTTTTTTTATTGTTCCTAATGGTTTTCTTCAATATGGAATCATCCAATATAATGAACCCTAAACATATTATGTTCTAGTAGGGAACAATTTTGACTCGAAGTTGGGGTATTGTCCAAACTTGCAAGATCAGTATGGAAACTAATGGTCAATATTTATCTGAAATGAATGGTAATTAATATATGGTTTACTACCTTACTTTTATTATTGTTCCTGATGTTTTTCTCTTGTTTTAACTATTCCTGTGGGTGTAACATTAACAATGTTTTACACAATAGTGAGGTGGTCATCCACTTCAAAAATAATATCGATCATGTTTTTGAATGGAGGGTGCTCTCATACAAATATTACATACGACGAATTCTTGAAGTCCATTATATCTCCATTAAGAAACGTAATAGACGATCTGTGTATAAACTTCATATATTTCACAATGGTCTCACCTAATAGAATATGTTATAAAACTAGTAACATAGTTTTAGTCATTTAGTCATTCTGCAAGTGCTACCATTTTGAAATTTAATACAGCACGAGAGGCAGTATTTCGTAAGGACTTGCAAAAAATGTTTTGGTTTCATCTGCTCTGGTCTGAGTTAAGGCAAAAAGGGTCAAAATTGCATTTTCTGTCCAATGGACTGAAAAGGCATAGTACCATCCAAGAATTTAGTATTGACATTCTAGGCAATATTACGAGGCTGCTGGCCAAATTATTTTCAATTTTGTTGACTCAGGACAGACTATTCTTTTAAAAGTGGAGACTTAGAAATCTTTCGAAAATTTCAATTCACATTTGGGCCTAGAATTTATTTTGGTATTTTAATTTATCTTGGTTAATTCATGACCTCGTATGATCCATTTGTGATTGGAAATTGCAATGTTTACATTATAGGTTCATTTACATTTTGTAACTTTGGTTAGTTATTACTAGGGGCATATCCAGGGCAATTTTGATACCGGTACTGGTATGCTACCGGTATACAGGTATATGAGGCCAAATAATGAAGCAACATTTTGTTTCAATGTGACGCCGTCACAGGCATAAATATTTTGTCATAAATATCCTTCTTGGTGACAACCTGAACCAGACAGCATCATCTTTGTACATATAATTAAATACCTGTGTTGTTCCATCACAGGCAGACTATACTGCGATGCGCTAGTTCCTTAGCTAGCTTACTTTGAACGAAATACATTCACCAAACTTTACTTTCCTCTACATTTCATCGTGTTACATCTTTTCGTAGCTTGCAGTCTTATTCTGGATATACAGACAGTAACATCACAATTATGCCTCCTCTTTCTTCTTTAAAATTCCTAAGCCAAATCATTTTTGAAGAGAAACTTCCTTTTGCATTCTTGGCTTCGTACGTTTGTACAATAAATTTGTTTAACTTTTGCAGTGTAAACATTCTATTTTTGTGCATGCCTAATTAAATTGTTCTATATGCGTTCTATTTCATTTCACCTGGTTTCTATTTGTTAATTGTTTCGAAAGTTTTATATATTTCAAAGAGTATTGATTTATATGCTAACTACGATCATACCAACTGCTTAATACTAATGATTTCTTTGATTAGCAATATGAAATATCCAATGCTGAAAAACGGAGATATTCGTCACCTGTTACAGACGCTATAACATACTGTATGAACAAATGACAATGAATGAGCCTAAAGGCCGTTTTCCACTTCAGAAAATCTTCCGCCGAACGGAAATTCCCAGTGGACAAAAACCTGTTCAAAGTCATGAAAATAACGTTAGAACAATGTTCAGTGGACATTGTTCTAACGTTATTTTAATGACTTTGAACAGGTACTTGCTGGACGGGAGCATTGCAGACAACCTTGTTGCCAACGGCATTATTTCCGCAAGACAACAGAAGAATTATGGAGCAAATTAAAGATTTCCAAATCATTTTAGAAAAGAAAACGGAACGTAAAACAAACTATCCATTTCAAGTGATTTTAACGGCATTATTTCTGCAAGACAACGGAAGAATTATGGAGCAAATTAAAGATTTCCAAATCATTTTAGAAAAAAAACCGGAACGTAAAACAAACTATCGATTTCAAGTGATTTTAACGAACGAAACAGGACTGAAATACGACAAACTGTTGATTTTCAAGTGATTTTAACGAACGAACGGGACTGAAATATGACGAACTATCGTTTTTCAAGTAATTTTAACGAACGAAACAGGACTTATATAAGACAAACTACCGATTTCCAAGTCATTTTAGCTAACAAAACTGGAATCAAGTGATTTTAACAAATAAAACAGGACTTATATGAACTATCAATTTCTAAGTGACTTTAACGAATGAAAACGGGAGAATTACGAAGCAAATCAAATCAATCCAGGTTTGTATAAACAATTTAACATCCTTTTCCGTAAGGAAAGAAAAAATGAACATAGTTTTAGTCGTAAGTCATTGCGATAATTTTTACGTACATGTGAGTAGGGCTTTAATAAACTTATTGTTTTATAATCATGACAATGAAATAAACATTCTGTTTTGAATAGATATGTGTAGACATTTTGTTTTCACATCCTATTTTATTTAAACTGGTAAACACGTGTGCTTTTCATTATTATAACAGAGGGCAAAGACTTGTTCAAAGTCACCATTTAAGATGCTAGAACACTGTCACTCAACATCTTTACAGCGGACTTGGAGGAAGTTTTTAGAATGACAACGAGAATTACCCATGCATTTAACTTTGATCCTAGACTGTTTTCTATTATTAAATTATAATAACAAGTTCAATAAGTTCCTTCTTTATGCATGTCTTTATTTAACAAATAGAAACCAGGTTAAGAGATTTTAACTATCAACAAATTAGCTGAACAACCAAAGGAACTTGTGAGCGTAAAAGTAAAATAGACAACGAACAACTATCACCACAAGAACTTTGAAGTTAATGTGACAAACTTTTAAGCTAATGCGGTAGATGGAACTTGGATAAGACAATACTTGTTACTTTGTTATCAAACTCAAGTCTTACAGGTACGTCTCGACACTCTCGACGGCAAATTTTTGACGGCATTGTCGAATGCCGTCGTGGATTCAGAGGGCTGTTATCAACTTAATAAGGACATGAATTCCTAATGCCATGTAAAATTTGAGTGTTTATCCTTGATATAAATTGTCACTACTCTCCTGTACAGTGACCTGACATAATTTTACCTTGAAAATTGTATTCCAATTGTTTATTTGACCTGAAACTAACCATTTTAATAGGTTTAATAGGTTTGTCTTTTTCTAGGTTTGGTGGGCTACTTTCAATAGCATACCGGCTCTTGTGGAAACGCAGGGTACCCAATTTGGCACCCAAGTTGGGCTACCTATTTGGGTATCATGTAAATAACGCAGACCAGATGTAAAACTCAATATGGTAGCTAAAATATGAAAAATAAAATGACACTGAAGTGGCATTTGACAAACATTTTAATATTTAGAATGTGATTATAAGGATAATGGGGGATTGAATTTAATTAAAAATACTTTGCATATCAGTTGTATTTACAATGCAGAAAGAGAGCAACTTAAACCAACATAACTAGTTTTGGAAGCCTCACTTTAGGTTCAATTAGGTTTACTCATCTTTTTCTTTAACTTTTGGCTTGCGAACTCAGTCTTTGAAATGCAACTTTATTTAAAATTTGTTCGTTTATAAAATAAAGGTTGTATAATTAGATTGTATTACACATTTTGGGATAATCTACATCTTTGATTCTTCGACTTTCATTTCTCGTTTGCACTTAATACTGTAGCTCTAAACCTAACATAGATTATCTGGTCTGTCAAATAAACATACAGAATTGACAAAAGCATGGCGGAATCGAATGTAAACAAACATTTTTAAACTTTTTCAGGTCAGAAAAAATGTTTGTCTTTTGGGAATTAAAATTTTAAAATTGCCACAATACGGACAATAATAGCACCCAATAAGCTAACAAGATTGCCTTTCATGTTATATATCATTATTTTTTTAATAAATGTGATGGAACTCTTCTTTTTTACTACCCAAATAAATATCCTAATTTGGGTACCCTGCGTTTTCACAATTCTTTTCAATTTTTTGTGATGATAAGTGATATTTTTTATAAAATAATTTTTAAAATTTCCAGAATTGAAGTCTCTACTTTGATTTTAGAAAGCTCCTTTCAATTACTCTCAATGCAAATTACAAATAGTTATAATGATAATACACAATTCAACAGAGAAAGATTTTTTTTAATGAAATAATCTTATAAAAAGAATCATCTTAATAAAGAGTAATAAAGAAAATTTGTTCTTTGGTTACATTGTTCTATTCTCTAGTGCTTTATATAACATCAGCTAGTAAAAACCATCCCATTATCATTATTATATAAAATGGATTTATAACTTTAAAGGGCTATCAAGAACCATCTATATATGTATAGATACTATAATACTATAACATAGGTGTATTCTCTATTTTTTATGTGTGTAGAGAGAAATTAATTTGAGTGGGGCATTAATTTGGAAATGGGTGTTAATTGGAACATTTTATGGTACTCTTCACGCATATCAGTTACTACTCACTCTGTAAACTAACTGTTAAATTCAGAAAATTAATACTCTCCCAGGAAAGCTCCAAGTATGCTTTAAAACTATCCTCACTGGATGGCCGGATAAAACATTCTGTATATCTAAGCTGTATGTGTTGTTTCACAAGCTCCCTTTGTAAGGAACTATTTTCGATTTCATCCATAAACATACATGAATAAGGTGGGGCAACATTTATATCAATAGTTCTTCCTGAACCGGAAACCTTACGTAGTTGAACTCAAAAACATTGTTCTTGAGTACAAACTTGGACTTATCTACTAAATCTTTGGTTGGTACTTTCTTTTCCTTTCTGCAGTCTAGCCTTTATGTATTTTGCAACCCTGCCTCATGTGATATGCTGGAGTATAATCCCGCTATATCATCAGTAACCATACTGTCTAGCAATGAAATGGGATGTTTCTGATGCCTTCTCAGTAGTTGTAGTTCCACATTGATACTATTGATACAATACTATCATCTAGAACAATTATCTGCATGACACTTGGTTTGGTGAGCTTATTTTAAAGTTGTATGCTTTGATTGATGTATATTCTGGAATGGAAGCATGGATCATGTTTCCTTCCCTAATCTGAGAATTCTATTCCATGTTTCCGAACTATGTTGAGTTAAAATTTTACTATACAAAGTTGTAACCCGAACTGTTGAGTTGAATGTTACATTTTCTTTCTTATTCTAGGAGGTTGTTATTCAACTCAAAAGTGGTGCTAATGGAAACAGCTTGCCACCATTACGGAACCCAGATATTCTTCTCGGAAGCAATGACTTAACCACACTAAGTTATTTGCATGAACCAGCTGGTGATTTAATATTTTTTTTAAACTTACATACTCCAATGATATATTTCCACATAAAAAAGTAGTACTGTCAATCCAAACTATTATAAAAACAAAAAGTAGTCATTGTGCTTATGTGGAAACATTTTAAAGGGAATACAATGATGTCTAAAAGAATTGATTAAACAATATTTTGTACTGTAGCAAATCCTCGTTGATCATGATTGATTCACAAATATTTAGACGTCTATGTGCTGAGCATTCCCCAATTTAGATACTAATACATAATTATATTTTTTTAGTGTTGCACAACTTGAAAGAACGTTTTGTCAACTCACAATCTATATACACATATTGTGGTAAGTTTTTTAGTTTTTGACAATTGTGTCAGTATGCTTATGACCATTTGAATATCAAATTCAGTCTCATGAGTTGGTGCTTTTATTTGTTTGTTTAGGTATTGTACTGGTTGCTTTAAATCCATATGAAAATGTGCCAATATACGGCAATGACATGATTTCAGCTTATAGTGGTCAGTCTATTGGTGAAATGGATCCTCATATTTTTGCTGTTGCTGAAGATGCATTTCATAATATGGTGAAGTATGAATTATTTAATGTGTATTAAGTGTTCGAAAAACATTTCATATTTTTGCTCCTTATTTATATATACCTGTTTTGCAAATGATTTATTTGGTGGAAAATAAGAGAGAGTATTTTAAGAATAAAAATACAGGTAGAGAATTGATAGCATTATCCTAGTGTCTTTTAATTCTTTATTTTTACATGTCATTCAGTTATAGAGGCTGATCTTTTATATGTATGGGATATATTTATTTATAGTGTAATACCGAATCAATATTTTGGTTCAGCCAGCATTATTTCTTTTTTTAGTTTGCCACATCATGGTAGGGGGAGATCCCCACTCACAGTACAGATTCTATTATTCTCCCTCCTTCTGTTACCCTACCCAACCCCCTCATATTTGCTTGTTGGTCATATTTGCCTTGTTATTTCCTCTCCCACACTCATATATGTATTTTATACATGTAATTAGTTAACTTTGTAAAGTAAGAGAACCACCTCTCCTGTAGCCAATAAAAATAAAGACCTATATTATTTACTTGCTTACATTTTTCCTTTAAATTCAACTGATTTCACATGAACAATGCAATTTAAATTGGTGCTCAGTTAGGAAAGCTTATTTCAAAATTGTACTTCTGGTTTTAGTTTGGGTCAAAATCAATCTATCATCGTATCAGGCGAGAGTGGTGCAGGGAAAACTGTCAGTGCAAAATACACAATGAGATATTTTGCTAATGTTGGAGGTTCTGCCAATGAAACTACGATCGAGCAGAAAGTCCTTGCATCCAACCCCATAATGGAGGTATAATATTCTATTTTTTTTGAAAGGGGTCATCCTTGTTTAAAAAGCAATTTTTTACATATTCTGATTTCTATGAGACTTTGACTACATTCAATAAAAAGTTTGCCCAGAGGTTATACCTAAAAGTTAAATAGTTTACTTAGAAATTTTCCAATACCATGACTAAACACTTTGACAGGAAATTCTGTCTTCTTCAGGTCAATATACTACAAATTTGTTCTCATTTGACTTTTTACATAGATATAATAGTTTAATAACAAACTATCTATCTTTTATAAAGAAGTAATAAAACGTCTATAAAGTCAAATACCTTGAAGAATCAAATTATGAAGGCAATAAAACAGCATCCAAATGCCTTTTCAAACTTCAACATAAAGCCACACGATTTGATTGCAAATGTGTGTGTGTGTGTGTCAAACAAGGAATGAGTGGGTGAGTCAGAGAGTGCATGTGTGTGTACAAGTCTGCAGTATTTGTAATTCTTTATTTTTGTGTGTGTGTTTTGTGTTTTTAAGTTTTGGTGGATAGACAATTCAGCATGACAGCTACTCAGTATCCGCGGTAATTTGCAACTACTGCTACTGTGAGTGTTTAAAATTGACATGACCTAAGTAATTGCTATTATTAAAATCAAAATAAAACTTCTACATCCTTCAGTGTGAATAAATTCACTATTTAGACTATATATGTATATTTCCAAATTTTTGTTTTATTACTGCTATTTGACCATTAAGCCTCAAAATCATCAATAATATCGAAAAAAATTCATAAGGTGCTAAAATAATCAAAACTAATATAAGATGTTTGAAGGTTGATCCAAAAGATATGCCTGGAGGTAGAGAAAACTTGCTAGGTATGTTTTTCAACATTAAGGCACCAAATTTGTCAAAATTATCAAAAAACCTTTAGGTTGCAAAATGGGCAAAATAATAAAAATATGGAAAAAGGAAAATAAAATATCACAAATACTATCAGAATGTTGATCAATATTAAATTAGCACAAACATTTGGGTCCATTAGGTTTATTTTACTAAATAGTAATATGAAAAATACATCATATTGTTAATCAGCATAAAATTATCTTTCAAATGATATATAATACGTAACAATTCGAGGAGATAAAATTTGTTCAAAAAGGATCAATTAAAGGTATTACATGAAAAAAATATATTATTATTATTTTTTAAATAAAATTTGCGGGAAAGTGACTATTTAGTTAATAAATGATAGATGGTATAAGTAAATGGAACTAAATAAGTCAAAGTCATTTCTTTGAATTTATTAAAATTAAATAACTAAAATTGTATAAGCTTTCGATGATAACATCTTGTTCACATACATAATCATACATAAATAGATAAACCAATTGTCACATGTGTCTTCTGGTTACATGAATAGGAAGAAGTGATAAACCAATTGTCACATGTGTCCTCTGGTTACATGAATGGGAAGAAATGGAAGAAATGATAAACAAATTGTCACATGTGTCTTCTGATTACATGAATAGGAAGAAATGATAAACCAATTGTCACATGTGTCCTCTGGTTACATGAATAGAAAGAAATGATAAACCAATTCTCACATGTGTCCTCTGATTACATGAATATGAAGAAATGATAAAGCTTCTTTCAAAATTGCTTTAACCAAGTTAAATTTGTAATTTTACTTTTGGTACATTGAGTTATTTTTCTCTGGTGGTGATGTCTTTCTTGCTTTTCTTGCATTGCCGATACTAATAAATTTTCCTATGTCTATGGTCCTTAGCTATAGTTGCAACAAGTCTCTAATTGTTAAGATGTGGCTTGCAAACATGGTTTCTCAGTCTACGCTTTGCAAGCCATACCTGTTTTGCTTCATCTTTTCATTATGAACAACTAATTGTCACAATTTGTTTAGGCTATTGGTAATGCAAAAACTATTCGAAATGACAACAGTTCAAGGTTTGGTAAATATATTGAAATTAACTTCAGCGAGGTGTATAATATTGAAGGTGCTCATATGAGAACGTTTCTACTAGAAAAATCAAGAGTTGTTTATCAAGCACAAAATGAAAGAAACTATCACATATTTTACCAATTGTGTTCTTGGCGTGAATCAGCAGAATTACAAGAGCTGAATTTGAGTAAGTTGTTTTCTTTGAATGTGGATAAAACAAGCAAATATAATCTCTATTTTAACAGTTAAAGCCAGAAGGTTGGCATCAGATTTAGTATTCAGCATTTTTCTACGACCTGGATTAGACTAGACACCTCTGTTTTTGAAATGAAATGATTTCATTAACGATTACTAAGCATATTAAAGGGAACCCAAGGTGAGAATACAAGTTGAGCTCATATTGAAAAGCTTGAAAAATAAATAACGTTTTGCTTTTTATTTCATGTAAAAATCTTTATCGGTTCTCAAGATATTGTATTTTTGAGGTTTTTGAAGAAACCAATTTTGATTAATTATGTGTAAATTATGACATCATAGTTTGTTAGTCCTTATATCGTAAGGTACTTTATTGTTAATATCTCTGCAGGTAATGCTGATTGGGGTATAAAATTTTCCAGTTATGTAGATTATTGTAAATTACATCTTTCGAAGCAAAAAATATTTTCTCAAATTGTACCTGTAACTAGTTCTTGGCCCCTTTGTATTATTGCTAACATTGCATTATTGCAATAAGTGACAATCAAATATATACAAAATTATTATTTTCTTATTTATTACACTAATAGGGATGCTATGTAATCCATTTAACACTAACTCATTGTCTGTGTACATCACTATAACCGAAAACAGAAAGAGGCCTGGGACTAGCTACCAGTCTCTTTTTGAAAAATGAAAACTATCCCAAAAGATGTAATTTACGAGAACCTACAGAACTGGAAAATTTTATACCCCAAGCAGCACTACTTGTGGAGATATTAACAATAAAGTACCCTACCATATAAGGACTGCCAAACTATGATGTCATAATTTATGCATAAATTAACCAAATAGGGTCCAAATTGCATTTTCACTCCAATGGACCGAAAAGGCATGGTACCGTCCCAAAATTTGGTTATGGCAAAAGGGATTTTTTCAATAGTGGAGAGTTAGAAAATTTTAGAAAATTTGATTTCTATGAGACTTTAACCACATTCAAGTAAAAGTGGAGGTAAATATACCAAAATGATAAGGGGAGAAGTAGAGACTTGTAATTTTTTTGCATGTTAATTTTTATTAGACTTTGACCAATAAATCTTTTTTGTCATCAATTTTTGGATAGTAAATCAATGAGGCTATGATAAAAATGATCTTCTGTTTAGCACAAAATGAAGAAAAGTGAAATGTGCGATGCGTTTTATTTATAAAATAAAACAAACGCGCACGCTATTTGTTTTGAAAAATAAAAAAACATTTAATTTTATGTTTTTTTTTTGTTCCTTTAGTTCCTTTCCTTCCTTCAAAATTTGTATACAACTTTTTACGTTGTGTTTTAGAAGGAACTCTGGAACTCTGCTGCACTGTGTTTTGCCAGGTAGACCAGTGGAGGACGTTAAATCCTTGTCTGTCATGTCCAAAATTAGTTATCACATAGAGTTTTATCAGGAGTGTTCCAGTGCAAGGTGAAACGGTACAGTGTTATAGCTTATCCAATTACTGTTATTATGAAGTTCATATTTTACTTGTGTTGTTTTCAAGTGCTTTGAAATAAATAATTATCTCTTGTTTCATGGGAATTTTCCTCAGTATCTTAGCAGCTAATTACTTGTTCAAAGTCAGTAGTAAAAATGCTAGAACAGCATTGTTAGACAGAATAAATTGCCTATTTGAAGAAAACTCTAGTTTTTACATCATTAAATTGTACGCAGATAATCATTTTCAATCAGTACAAAGATTTAAAAGAAAGCATGACACTTTTTTCTATTTGTAGATGTCACTTTCCCTTGTGACTCTCCTTCAGTACAATTATTATACACAGGAAAGTTATAAAAGTTTAATTATTTAAACATCAGAAAAGGAGAGTGTGAAATTAACATCACATCGTTTCTTGATAGTCACATATATTTAATTTATTATCGTCGAATTTGAAGAGAACAAAGAAATAATATATTATTTGTAAACTTTGTTCAACAAAGAATACGAATAAAGGCAGGGAACTACATTCCATAACAGGTGTTCATTTCATTGCGTTTACCTATTTTTATATCATAATGTGCCTATGCAGGTTAATTCTTTGCTTTCAACCTGGGTACATAGGCTAGACACAAATGTGCCCAAATTGGAAATAAATATAACAGCGTAATATTATTTCCGTCACAAAGTTGGAACGTGCGGTATTACGCCTGCAGTTTTTGCGGTCATAATTTCTAAAACCTTTAGTAAACAGATATTTACGACAGCAAAACATACTTACTCTCATGTTTGAACAATTCAAAAATCACGAACATCGTTGCAACCCAACATGGAATTTTAATCTTTTTTTTAAAAAAAAAACTGGTAGCTTACAGTAGTGTATTTAAAAATGCTTGCCATGCTAAGGTAATAGATTGAAGTGGCCAAATGTGCATTCCCTAATTATTGTATTCTATTGTAGGGCATGCAGATGACTTTTTCTATACTCAACAAGGAGAAGGTCCTGTTATTCCTGGAGTGGATGATCAGATATGTTTCCAAGAAACTTGTGAGGCAATGGCTCTTCTTGGTATATACAGTGAGCAGCAACGTATGATTTGGAGAATCTTAGCTGCAATTCTTCATTTGGGAAATATTGACATCTTAAGTACATCAAAAAGTAAAGAAGAGTGTTTCATAAAGGTTTGTATCAACTTGTTATAGTTGAGTAGGCCAGTTAAGAAAGACTTGAGTGTCGATCAAAAGTTAGCTGTTCTTTCTTCACAAAACAAAGTATGCAAGAAATGAACCAAATTTTAGAGAAACATATCTTAGATCTTCTATTTAACCATATTTAGGGGTTTTGAATAGCGGAGGGGGCGATATTGTTTTAACATGATCCTAGATAAATTGTAGTAATGGCGAAGGCAAATTTTTAATGCCTCCATCCAATATTGTTCTTCCCTACACAAACAAAAAATAAACACACCAGGTGTTTACATGAAGATTTACAGTATTTAGTTCTGTTAGTAAAGAGAATGAAGATATTGAGATCATTAGTCACTTGGATATCTAAAATTTCCTTATAGCAAGACGATTTTCATGTTCTCATGGTTTCCAGTTTGCTTGGAGTGGATGCTAGTCAATTAAGTAAATGGTTATGTGCACGGAAAATCATTGCAACGGGTGATGTTTATGTCAAACCATTGACATGGCGAGAGGTTAATTTCTTTTTGTGTTTCCTTGAACTATTGCTATCACCAATCATGAATGTAGTTACTAGAACATAAACTGAGCAGAACCGACTACGAAAAAACGATAAACCCACCTGAACCTCTTTTTTGTGACTGGCTGCTGTTTGTTTGTTGTTTGTTGTCAAAACAAATCAAAACAATATCCTGTTTTTGACCAGTATTTCTCTTACATAGTGCATATGACGTATGTTAATGCTTCCACAAATTATAGTACACTCTTTACTAACCAAAGCCTCTTATACTTTTTTGTCTGAGAGGAATGAGCAACCTCATCCCCAGGGTTAATTTATTTTTCAATATGTCAGAAAGCCTAAAGATCCTTTTTCCCCTGATGGTCTGGGTGCAAGGTTTTTTAATCAAATCAGCAATGAACCCTGCTCATGGTCATGCATACTTAGAATCAAGAGTTACTATATGAATCAAGAATACTCACATATGAAAGTAAGTGGGAGACGTAGAAACAAAGGTAATCATATGAATGTAAAGGCATAAGACTAAAGCCTGGTTTCCAACAGTCGCACAACAGTTGTACAACGTTATGGAAACCCTTTCTTGCGATTATTGACGACTGCACAATGATTGATGTAATTTTTGTTACTATTTTTCAAATTATTGTTCATATAAAGGAAACATGGCAATCATACAACAAATTGTTGTACAACAGAATCACACAACAGTTGTCTACAACTATTAGAAACCAAGGTTACGAGGGGTATGAACATAAAGCAGAAAATTGCATAAGAACGTAAAACAAAAGAACATAATTATATGAGAACATTATTATGTTATTATGCAGGCAGATCTTTTTTGATCATTCAAATCATGGAAAGATGGAATTGATTTTAGTGGTGTAAATGTACAAGTTTCGTAAACTACACATAAAACTAGCGTGAATTACAAATGGTCCCCCACTTTATGAGCGAATTCTATTGTTTTTCTCAAGCGTGAAGGGATGCTTTGTAAAGTTGTGCCCAAACCACTGACATTGTGAAAGAAGATGTTAGGCTAGCTTTTTATTGCAAATGGTAATGATATTAAAGTATTTATTGCTCACCATCATTTGCTATCACTGTCATACATTCACTAGTTAGGGACACTAGGCACTAAGTTTAAAGAGTACTGTGAATCAAAGCGAAATCAATATTATTTCCATCAGTCAAAAAATGTTTTCAATTCATTTACCGGAATCTGAAAATCTATTTTTTTTGCTCAGTTCTAGTGGGTTCCTGCTCAGTTATGGTCAGTTCATGTTATTTTAACTGTAGTGATGAATGCCATGAGAAGAGTTGCGGCATAATATATTGGAATTTAGTATTAGTTTTTTGATGTTTTGTGTTGTATCCTGCCAAAGGAAATTTGGATGGGCTATTGTTATCACTTTGCAGTGGCAGCAGTGGAAGTGCTACTATTTTGAAATTTGCTACCAGTGTTTAATGCAATGTTTCTTAAAGAATCACCAAACAAAATTTCGATCTCTCGTCAAAGTTTCAGGCAAAAAGCATCCAAATTATTTTCAGTCCATAGGTATGTTATTATCCTGAAATTTTTTATTGACATTCTAGGCAATATGATGAGATCAGGACCGAGTATCAGAAAAAGGGAGTTTTCTAAAATTTATTTTATTTCTAGGAGAGGTTGACCACATTAACACAATTATCATACTCAAATAATGGGAGAAATGGAGAAAATTGTTTAAAAAATTTGATTTCTATGAGGATTTGACCACATGCAACTAAAACATAACAAATATCATACCCAAATGATTTCTATGAGACTTTGACTATAAATATTTATTAGCATCCATTTTGTATTTTGGGAAAAGTTCTTCCTCAACTTTTGGAGGAATAAAATAAATCAACGATAAGATTTTTTTAAATAATTTTTAGAATTTTAGGAATTGAAGTCTACATTTTGATTTTGAGAAGCTTTCTTCTTTATTTTTTATTTTTAAATGTATGCAGTGAATATTAGAGAGCTATTAGGAACCATATACTTATTATATTAATCCTATTCATTCAGGCCATGGGTAGGCTAAAACTCTGCCTTTTAACCCTATTCAGACCAGGCTTTTTTTTTAACATTTCAGTGCCGACCTCCATAACTTTTTAACGACTAATAGTATAAGGATGAAACTTGTCAGGTTAACAATGTGTAATGAAAGGAACGAAGTGGTGGCTATTTTTTTTGATGATGATGTCATCACAAATATTTTGAAATAGTATATTTTGCACAAAATCAATATATTATTAGTACTATAATTAAAAGAGTTCTAGATAACATTTTTCCATTCTGTTTTCAGTTTTAGCCGGGTATTTTGTTGTTCTTTAACATAGTTTAGAAGAATCCACCCCTGTCCCGAATAGGGTTACACTTATTTAAATAACTTTGATGTGTTAATTAAATGGCCTTAAAATTTGGCGACCTTACCGCAAATTTTATTTAGAATAAAATGTTCATCACCGGTTGTATTGCAAAAAAATTGCCAATTTTGTTGTTTTCTTTGGTTTAATGCTATAATTGGTGTGCTACATTTATATTTATATATTATATTTGTGTTTTAAGACAAACTGATAAGCCCATCGGAAATTATTCAGAACCTGTGTTTACATTTGATATTAATTAGTCTCTTTATGAATTATAAACATATAAAAAGAAGTTAGCATTTTTTAAAGAAGGAAATTATTTTAAAGAATATGTATTCTTCTGTTGCTTTGTTCTGTCTAGTCTTTTTTTGCCCACTAAACAAAGTTTGGATGGGCTATTGCTACCACTTTGGTGGTGGTGGCGGCGGTGGTGGCAGCCTGCCTTTCTGATAGGCCATGTTGCCGAAGTGCAACCATCTTGAAATATGGTACCAGCATTCGTGGCGATATTTTAGAAGGACTCGCCAAAAAAAATTCGATTTTGTCCACTTGGTCCTAAGTTTTAGGCAAAAAGGGTCTAAATGGTCCGAAAAGGTGTGGTATCGTTGTGAAATTTGGTTATGGCATTCTAGGCAATATTACCGCTGGCCAAATGTTTTCAATTTCATCAATTCGAGACCGAGTATCGGTGAAAGTGGAAGTGGAGACTTAGAAAATTTTCGAACATTTGATTTACATTTGATTTTCTAATTCTGTTTTCAGTTTTTGATAGGCAATGTCATGATGTTTCGCATAGTTTCCGGGTTTTGGGTGAAAACCTTGCAAATACCAAAAAATCTACCATCTACCGCTACCATCTTAATAAAGACATATTTGTAGCCCTGTATACTGTATGTATGCCAATCATATTTACGTGCTTAGGTTTAACTTTCACTTGGTTTAATAAGCAACTTTTAATACCGTACCTTTGATTTCTCTTCAAGTTATACTTTTAATATCTTAAATTGATAGGCAAACAATGGTCGTGATGCTTTAGCAAAACATATCTACTCACAATTGTTTAAATGGATTGTGGAGCATGTGAATTCAAATCTTGCTACAACATTTCAATGTAAATCATTCATTGGTGTGCTTGATATATATGGGTAAATCCTAATTTACTGTATTATAATAAGGAACACAGCTTTCTTGGTAACTTTACAGTATTTTCTTTGGTCAGGGATATGCTTATAGTTATGCGTGTTATGCTTTTTTATTGTCACAGAATGTATGTAGTCTTTGAGCATGTGCTTGTTTAGTTCTTATTTTTGCATTTTATGATTCATCTGAGCACTTGCTTTTAGGTTTGAAACATTTGAAGTAAATAGCTTCGAACAGTTTTGTATCAATTATGCAAATGAGAAACTACAACAGCAATTTAATCAGGTATTCATTATAATGTTCTTTAAACAATAGAATATGAACATTTAATGTTACTAGCATCAACACATGTTGTTTATTTACCAACATCTTGATCTTTCAGAGATTCAATTCAATTTAAGACGTCATGATAAACAATATGTTATTTTATTAACCTGCACTAATATTTAATTGGGCCAGTCACTTATTTAGTCTTAATTAAATGAATCTAAAAAAGCAAACTCGCTGCTCAATATGCTTTCATTAACTAATGAAGAATAAACTCTGTAAAATCAATGCAATTTCAAAAACAACATAATTTATATCTAACAATGGTTTTGTTATGTCTGATAAATTGGTCATTATTGAACTGCTAAGGCAAAGTTCCAATATTTTAGTAGATGATAAACGATTAACTTATTTGTATATGAAAAATGGTTTTTTATTAACAAACAAACAAACGTTTAAAATTATCAGAATTAAGGTACAGTTGATATTGTACCAATTTTAAATATAGTGTTAAGTTCTTATAGTATGAAAATATCTTGGCCACAGAGACATGATAACTTTTGAATTGTTATCTTGGAACTGCGATTTTAGTAAATCTACCATGCTCTTGGCAGAAAATTTGCAACAGTGATACATAATGTTCTGTGACATTTATTATTCAGAAAAAATAGAGCTTTTACATTCTTGTTAAATTGTAACGGATGATAAAATTTTAACGAAGAAAATATTCCTGGGCATACGCGCACTGTAACTTTTAACAGATTTTTCACGATTTAAATAAAAAATTTCGTCACGAGTAGGAAGAGTTGAAACTATTTATTGGTGTACACATGGATAGTACATCACCATATCTACTCTTTTGTTATCTAATGTTGTTCCAAAGTCTTTTAAACAGAAACAGAACGGGAAATGCACACTCATAGAAAGAAATTATAGACATTCCATTGGTAGAAATTGACATCACACATTATTCCGCAGAAAAATCTCTGAAGTGGAAAACGGCCTTTACATTGAATTAAAGATAATCAGTTGTTATATAAAGGGACTTTTTCGAAAAATCTAAAATCTTTCTGGATTTCAAAATGACAGCTTTTCTGTATCACAACGTAGAATAATATTCTTAAACTTTATCTCACTAAGCTCTATTATGCTAACTAAATTATATTCTTAACACTACAACACATATAATATTGTGTGGATAAAATTTATACATAAACTTTCACGATATCATAACAAAAACATTCAAATTTAGCAAATGTTTTTATGTCATAGAAAAAGAAGAGACAAATATAATGCTGTTTTGAACATGAAAGCATGCTGTAAACTGCAACTGTTTGCAAATAAACCTACCTTTCTATGTTCAAGAAGGAAATAAATCTAACAATGCCACAAAGAGATTCAAAACATTTACGAGCAGTGTGGGCATCACCACACAATCGCCATTTTATTAGCAGTTTATTTAAATTTACGGCAGACGATTTAACATGCTCTTCTTCTTAGAGGCCTCAACTGGCAGGTAAATTTGGAATTCTTCCTCTAACTATTGGGACGAAGAGCAAATCTTTTGTGTCGCACAGACTACTGAAATCAGCAATTTGAACATGGCTAGTGGATCAGCTACTTATATAGCAAATTACTATTTAAGATAATGTATGACTAAATAAAGCCGCCCTTGTGTGACATTTAAAAAAAAAAAAAATGTTGTTTGGATGTGTTATGTTTTCTTTTGTTTTTTTCTATTTGTTTTTTAAGATAATACTTTTATCAAGTCAAAATTCATATTTTGAGATTTCAAATGCTGAGCTTCTCATTAGTTAAACAATAGGCGAAATCTGAGTACTTGCTCCTCTCATAATAATATTAATCCATAATTCCATTGAAAACGCAAATTAATATTAAGGGTAAGTTTCCTTCACATGTATTTTTTTGCCTGTACAAATTTCTGCAAAGGACTACAAAATATATTTGGCCTGTACAAATCTTTGCGAATTTAGCTTTTTTCTTTGATTTCGCATGTACTAATTTTCGTGAATAATTTTTTCAAAAGAAACATGGTATAGTTACAGAATGATAATGAAATACAGGTAGTTCATTGCTATACTCTTTATTACACGAATGAAAAGAGGGAAGGACACCAAGTCAATAAATTGCGTTTTCATCTGCTTCCCATTCTGAATCTGAATATCTGTGCTGCAAAAGAAAGCGCAAACATTTTTGTATGTATAAATTTTTGCGAATCACCGATTTTGTAAAGATTTCGCCTGTACTTGCAGATAATTACAAAACTCGCAAAAATTTATATACACGAAAATTAATACGCCTAAGATTCTTGTAGCACAATTTTCTTTCATTTTATTCCAAATCCAATTGGTTCGTGAACTATAGGCAGGGTAAACATAACCCTTTCCATTTTAATGAAAAAGTGTCAATCTCTATCACCTTATTTGTCAATTATTTTTTTATCAGAAAAGGATTTGGAGTACAATTTATCAGCCAGCCCAACCAACCAGGCTAACCTATTATATATTTAAGAGATTTTCTTTGTGACATAACATTACAAATGATACAGATATTGTTGCCCAAATATAATTGCGTATTTTATAAAACTGTAATCATGATGCAATTTTGTTAATCTTTTAGCATGTCTTCAAACTGGAACAAGATGAATATGTAAAAGAGGGAATTAACTGGTCTTTTATTGATTACTATGACAATCAGCCATGTATTGATATGATTGAACTAAAGTTAGGAATACTTGACTTGTTAGATGAAGAGTGTCGAGTAAGAAATATTCTTGTTCTTCTAGTCAACTTCATAAGTTATCATCTATCTAAACAAAATATTTGAATGGACTATTGCTATCACATTATGACAGTAATGTCATTGGCCTGCTATAGTGATGTAACGATTTTCTGAAGAGCTATCAGCATAGGAAATTTCAAGGCTGCTATCCAAATGTTTTTTGATCTTGTCAAGTTGGGGAGGAGTAAAAGTGGGTATGCTGTCAATTTTGCAAATTTGTTATATCTAACACAAAATTACAGAAGGTTATTTTCATGTTCTTTTTAATCTGTTTTATTAATTTCTTTCATACTTCAGTAATAATAATCTCTGGTCTTATTCATGCAATCTATCATTCATATGGACATGCACTAAAAGAAGGAACATCGGAATAGATCCGGAACAATGGAACAGATCAGGAAAATTGATTTTTTTTATGTGGAATTAAAATTAATGAAGTAAGCGAGTCATTTATACGCCAAACTAAAGTTCAATATTCGATTTGTTATATGCTGAATTTTGTGATACATTCCAAAGGGCAGTTACGCCTTTCACACACAACTATGCTTATCAAAGTTGTTTTACATAATTTTTCTGGTTGTTGTGGTTGAGAGAAATTGCTAATTGTACTTGCGCTAGTCCAGTCAAGATTCGATGACGGCAATGGTAAGTCTTCTATATCTACAAAGTATTAAGATTGTAAAGTCTTAGAACTAAATAAAGCTTATTCTTCTGAACAATCCCACAGGTCTTTATTTAGATCAATCTTGCAATTTTTTCAATTTGTTCTAAAACTTGATCCTTCAGTGCCGTCATAGATACATTTCATACTGCTTCAAATAAATGAATAAATGATAATAAAGATAAAAACATTGATGATCCGGATCTGTTTTGGTGTTCCAGATGTGTTCCATTGTTCTGCATCTATTCCGGTGTTCCAGTTCCACTGTTCCTTCTATTATTAGTGCATGCCATCTATATGTGGTCAGAATTGAAATGTCAGGAGAGACAAGCTTTTTCTTAGATTTTTTAATTTTATAAAACTAAGTTATATTATTTAGTGCATCTCATAATGCTATGATGTATAATGTGTATATCCAATTTATATCCAGCACAATAATGATATATTTTATTAAGCTTTAATTAAATTATATTATTATTTAGTTTATGCATAATGCTCTGAAGTATATATACTTATAATGTGTGTATACAAATCATATTTATGTGCCTAGGTTTAACTTTCAGTTGGTTTGGTGGGCTACTTTCAATGCCGTACTTTTGATTGGGTTATTAACTCGAGGTTGAATTAGTTCTTTAATTTTTCTCGAGTTTTTAACTCGAGACTTTGAGTTATTAATTCAAGATTGATTTAGTTGAGTAATTTAGTTTTTTGAGATTGTTTAATTTTTTTTGAGCAACTTAAGATTAATTTAGTTGTTGGTTTTTTTCTAGATACTAGCTCGAGGTTGATTTAGTTATTTAACTAACTCAAGTTAATAACTTTAGTTAAAGCCTGCACTTTAATCAATATGTTTCTAAATGTTTATGAAAAATGTTTATGACGTTCAAGTAAACACCAATTAGAGTAGTTAAAGCATTCAAATTTAGAAAATCATGTTCTTTTCTTTGTTAGATGTTCTCCAGTTTTCACTTTTTGAATGTATAACTATATAAAATTAAGAAACTGAATCAATTTTAGTTAGTAACTTGAAATAAATTAATCAATCAAACTCAAAACGAATTAACAAACTAAATTTATCTCAAGTTAAGATTTTTAACATGAGATTTCCTTGCATCGCTTATTACTGGCTTGTAAATACTTATTCAGGATTTGATTTGTAAATAACTACAATCGTGTGCATAAATAATGGGAAAACGCGTGAATTTTAAAGGGTAATATAAACCATAAGTAAAACATAAGTGCTGAAATTAACCTTGAGAAGTCCCCTGAGGTTTATCTCAGGGGTTTATCCGAGTAGACTTAAGACTTAGGGCTTAGGAT
>JAULBZ010001198.1:0-18463 GCA_032360805.1 Neoturris breviconis | reverse complement strand
ATTTAAGGTATTACTAGACAAGTTGAGCCATTTTTAGGCCACGAAATTATTATTTTCAGACAAAAAGATAATACCTTTATAACTATAAAGGCCGTTTTCTACTTCATTTTCAGCCTAATGGAAATCCACCTTAAGCGCTGCAATCATGTGACCAAAACCAAATTTGACGCAAAATGAAGTCTCGTTGACACCTAACAATTTATCGTATAAGATTAATTACATACTACATTTTTACTGCAAATTCCTTATTCATTATTCATTATTCCTTATTCCTTCCGTGAGTCTTTTTAGCGAGTTGACTGCTTTATGCCCAGCCGGCAAAAACTTGTTCA
The DNA here is from genome assembly GCA_032360805.1 of Neoturris breviconis. NCBI lineage: Eukaryota > Metazoa > Cnidaria > Hydrozoa > Anthoathecata > Pandeidae > Neoturris > Neoturris breviconis. The sequence goes on along the minus strand of JAULBZ010001198.1, from coordinate 18,131 downwards.
AAGTCAGCAAAATAACGTTAGAACAATGTCCTGTGAACGTTGACGTTATTTTGCTGACTTTGAACAGGTTTTTGTCAGCTGGGTGAAAGACTACTGAACTCTAAACACATTTAAACATCTCCAACTTTTAAGAAATCTGCTAGTAATCTATATGAATCGACCAAAATAATAATTCGAAAAATCAGGAATTCTGAAAATAATATGTTCGAGAAATCAGGGTTCAATTAAATAATAAAGTGGCCGTTAACTACATAAACCTTGAACATTTTAGAACAATATTTTGGGGAGATTCGGCCAATGTGCACACTGAGTTCGATAAATTCTTCTCCTCTATTTTGTTTGATCACATTTTGAAATATTTTACTCTGGAGTTAATTTTCCATTAGCTGGCAACCAGATGTTTGGTCGAAACAAATTTTCCATTGTTAAATAAACAACGTTTTTTAATATATTTTTTGCACCAGATGTTCTGCGTTGATTGCCTTAACGAAAGGATTGACGTCAGCAACCTCTCAAACTCCTAGTTTTTCTCGTCTAAATCTGAAATACTAAAAACATAATATCTTCTGTTTACTAAAAAGAATATACTTGATAGTTTGAACATTGATTTATATCCACAAGTAGAATATATGGAAAAATATTTTGGAGTGACACACCTTTTTTCCCGATTTTCCGATTTGATCTATTTTCTCCGATTTTTCTCCAATTATTGGATATTTGACCTGAATCTTCTACCCGATTTTTATGGATAGGATACTTACCTCTTAGAATCAATCAACCGAAGAAAAAAAAGCAAATCCGCAAATCCTACTTATATTTTTAATTGTGTTTGAAGACAAAGCATATTTATTAAATGATGATGACGACATAGCACAAAATGCTGACATCAGCAAAAAAGTAAATACCATTTCAAAAAGAATTTGTACTGGGATATGAACGTACCAAATGTCATTGATTATAAATTCAGGTTCAGGATTTAGAAAGGGGGCTTATTTGCCCCCCCTCCTGGGTAAAATATGCTATCAAAATACCCGGGTAAAATAAGGTTAACCCTATTTCAACCAGGTTTTTCTTGGAAAATTTATTTCTGGATTCCGATTAAAAAACGATTTGGGAGGTATGAATAACTGGTGGATCCATCTTTCTCTATACTTCCTAAAGGAGTAAGGCTATAGGGATGAAATCTAACAGGGTGCGACCTTAGTGAACGTTTTTGACGTAAATTTGTTTAAAAGAAGCCTAGCAACATTTGAGCTTAGTTTAAGGAAATTTTATATTTTCAAAATAATTATTCCCGGAAAAATAAAGTATTTATCCAAAAGTTGTGATTCTAATCCTTCCCAGCCTACCAAAACCTTTTTAAATTCAGCAAAATACCGTTAGGACAAAGTTCAAAGAACGTTGTTCTAACGTTATTTTACTGACTTTGAACAGGTTTTTGTCGGTTGGGTTGGTTAGGAAAAGTCACCAAATATCAAAACTGTGTCACCAATAGAAAACAGATTCTCGCAAAATGAAAATGCCGCAGGCAACTTGTGCAATCGATATTGTGAAACACGCGTTCTCATCAATTTTCTAAGGCAGCTTTTACATGAACCCCTAAATAAATTTCCCTAAACGAACTTGAACTTTCTCTGATTTATCTAGAATTGACAACAGCAGAAATTATTTGGTCGCATGCAGCTGTTCATTCATATTCTGTTAATTCATACCGATCTTTCTTTTTTTTTTCGGCTAGTAAACAAGTACATGACTGACCCAACACGCATTGAAAGCGATATTGTTCACACATGGATACATCTAGTTCTATATTCATTGTTTTTTACCTTTTATTTCTTTAATTTACTGAAATTCAAAGATATCCAATTCCGTTCTTGGTTTAACCTCGATAACCGTAATCCCAAGTGATTATAAAGACATTTAACATTAAATGAACTAAGAGAGTAGAGAGAGAGACAAAAAATCTTGCGGAAATTGTTAATGCCCTGAGTCTACTAGTTATAATTTCAATCCCTCTTATTTTCATCACTATTTATCTTTATGCAATGGAACTTAAGGCAAAGATTACTAAGGAACCGCGTCAAGAATAAAATCTACAGAGGATAGTACTGAGTCAACGATCTTGCAATGGATTGGTTTCTTGGTACCGAAGAAACCAATCCATTACAAGTTCGTTGACCTAGCACACTTTTGTACAAAAATTCCTAAATATGATTGTGTAAATTTTAAATGATAATAACCTTATCAGTACGCAACTAATCAGTGTTCGCACGATGTTGAAATAACCTCTAAACAACGCCAAAAGACGTTGTGACGTCATTTTGAAGATATTTCAACGTTGTACTAACGTCATGTGTCAGAAACTCGTAATATCATGTCTAGATACACATCAACATGTAATAGAAACGATAACACGATGCCTTAATCTTGTTTATTTTACATCTGCAATCTCGTTTCTATGGTTTTTTGCATTTTCGAAATACGGAAGAGTGGCTCTTCCGTATTTTGAATAGGCAAGAAGCTCTAGGAACGAGGTTGTTACATCTTATCACCTTATATGTTTTTTTTTCAGTTTTGTATGAACGCACCACAAGAGTCGTGCCGATATTTCCCACCCTACACGCATTACTAGTAGCACGACCAATGTCCAGTAAGTTTTTTCAAAGTGGGGGATGGGAAGGGAGGGTGGTATTACGTTATTCACTAGCTTTTGTTGACTTTATTTTGTGCAGGCGATGTCACAAAACGTTTTCAACATTCCAACGGTCTGTGCAATATTTGTTTAATCTTTTCATTTAACGTTTGTTTTCGTTTCATTAAAATTTATAGCCTATCTTTATAACTGTTCATTAATCTTACAGAACTGACGGCATATTATTTGGAAAGCTTAACAAGTTGACACACGCTTACAGAAATTTTTAACGAGTTTTAACGCCCTAACGCCCATCCTAATGAAAGTTTATCTTGTTAGTGACATATCCTGACAATTTCATTCCGATGAATACCTTAAGTGGTTTTATTTTCGCGAAGATTAAATGTTTCGAATTTTGGACTAATTTGCGAACATTAGTCCTCGCGAAAATTTTGTAAACGTCCCATTCGCGAAAATAAGTCCTCGCGAAAATAGAACTGTTTTTTTAAAATAGCTCATTCGCAAAAATAAGTTCTCTCAAAATTAAAAAAAAACAAAAACGTAACCTCGAAAATTAATCCATTTAATTTGTATCTGTTTTTATTCTATATGACAGTTGTCTTGTTTAGATCAAAGATTTGCTTATTTTGACAGATTCTGATGTTGACGCGGATCTACGCACAAATACATACACTCACACACACCCAAAAGAAAGAGAGCTTCTGAGATAATTGCTTATACTTCTAGAAATTTCAGAACTTTTCGTATAATTTATCGAGGATTATATTGAATTTTTTTTTTTTTTGGTAACTAGGGCATTTTCTCTTAGTAACGAAATTTCTGATAGGTGGTAAAAAAAAAAGAATTCTTCTTATTTTTGCTTGAAAAACTTTCTGACAAATTTTGGTGACCAAAGATTTTTTCACCTTTTTTGCACCACCAGTTTTTTGCCATGTTGAAATCATTAGAATTAATGACGTCATCAAAAATATAATTAGGCTAAAATGTTTATTATGTGTTGACCTAACTGTCTAGAAAGTTTCAACACTACAGTACGATTCCATCATAAGTTATAGAGGGTGGGTCCTTTGAGCCCCCGCCCTCCGCCCAGCATTGAGGAGCCGCAAAAATGCCTAGTATCAACCTCGTTCCCAGGGCTTCTTCTCTCTTGACGTTTAACGCTATTTAAAGGTCAAGAGAGAAAAAACCCTGGGAACGAGGTTGGCCTAGTATTAATAGGGTTAAGGGTATATTCGTATCGAACCACTAAGTCAGTTAAACCACCGAATCGTCCAGATGAAAAAAAAGATACAAAACAAATAAAAAACGGATGGTTTTAATTGTTCAGAAACGTAACAACTTCGCGTAGTATTTTACAGGGATAGATAGTGTGTCCTGCAAGGTCATTTCTTCCATCTTTAATAGTCTCGTGAGATAATATTTGCAGTGTTCACGGGGTTCATCGACTAATATTCAAAATGCTCATGTCTTTATGTAGGACGTTGGTAGTTATTATAATCCTAACAAAAATGGCACTTTCCATTTGAGTTTGCATTATTGGTAATCTACGGGTAATATGTGTTACCACACGCATGTGTGTTCAAAACATATTCTGTGTATGTTGGCTCTTATTTGTTGGAACTTTGCATTGGAAACGCGAGGTGTCTCGGATTATTTGGACAATGCAAAGAGGAAACGAATGGAAAAGAGAGTTTTGTTGTCATCCGCTTCATTTGAAACCCTCTAAAAGGGCTACAATCTTTGTCAAAAATACTGTAGACAAATTGAAATTCCAACTTAGATTAGACGAACGACACAAAAATTCGAATTTGTTTTAAAAGCCTGGGTACTAGGCTGCTGGGAACAACAGCGTTTGTCTTAAGTATACTCATTTTCCGCATTTTTGTTTTACTTATGGCGTGTATTGTTCGTCGAAATTTGTAAAATGTCTCTTATTTTTGTCAAAGATTGTACTCCATATCGACCGGTAGACTTATATGAGGACGGATAGCCATCCAGATCATCCAAAGTGCTGACAATTTTGGACGATTTGGATGGTTTAGATGACTGAGAGGATCGAAACAAATACACTTTTAAATGTTTATATAATAACAGCGTCTCGACGTCGTTTTGACGTTATCACAACGTTGTTACGACGTCGTCTACCCACTGGGATATAACTATGGTGAGTATTAACACAACATTTAGTAATTAGCATAAGAGCAGATAATCACTGTGGAGGAGAAATTAATGAGTTTTGTTTCAGACTATTAAGTCAGAAGCCTTGCTCAAAATCTTTCCTCCACAGTGATTATTTATTCTGGCATCGATCTAAAATATCCGAAGGTGACTTGTGAAATATTAGTTCTATTTCAATAAATATTAAATCTCAGCTTCCCATTGGGAATAAACATGTTCAAAGTCCGCAGTAAAGACAGCATCTATACTGCTGACTTTGAACAAGTTTTTGCCCACTGGCTTTTTACTATAAAAATATATAAAATAAAATTAGATACTACGAGATATAAAATTACGGAACCGATTCAAATTCGTTCCCAGCGCTTCTTGTCCGAGAAAAAAATCAAAGAGACAAGAAGCGCTGGGAAATAGTTTGGAACCGATTCACCATGATTGACACGAAAAAATCATATGTAAGCAACTTTCAGATAGCGAGGTTTAGCAAGCGATTTTTGCATACTACGTCCAGGCAACGCAAAGTCTGGATTCCAATGTTTACACGTTTTATTTTTTTATGTCACAGTCGTCTGAGCCACTAAAGCAATAGAGCTGATATTATCTGACTTTTTGAAAGGATTTATAAGACAAACTGTGAGAATTTCAGCTTCATTACGGGGGGAGGAGGCGAATCCGCCATGAAATGTTTAAAAAAACACGGCCTGAATAGAGTTTTTAAATATTTTCTTGACTAAATTACAATGTTTTATACTTTTATTATAATAAGGTTGTTGATGTAGAATTTTACTGCAGCTCTATTAGATAAGAAAATAATTTAAAATTTCCATAACTTTTTAGCCAAATTTCTTATAAACGTTGTGCTCTTTTACAAAAGTAAGAAAGCGTGTACGTATCTTCTAAATGCGAACCGGAATTTCGAGAACAGATGGCAGTGTGTTCCCAACTATATTTTCCTCATATTTGCCGGTCTTTGGCGAAAAAGAACTCATACAGATTTTAAGATTACGATAAAAAATTTTCAAAGCCGATTTGGAAAATAAAAATACCAGACTTAAATCCAGGCTTCATACCGTAATCTCTGTTTAGGCGTAAATTTCATATTATGGCCGGCCTTTAACGAAAAATAGCTCATACGGATTTTAAGATTACGATATAAACAATTTCTCACGTTTTCTTTAAAGCCGATTTGGAAAATAATAATAAAGACTAGATCCAAGTTCCAAACCGTAATCTCAATTTAGACGTAAATCTTACGATGTGCTTGCTAAACATCAGTACCCAGCCGGCAAAAACCTGTTCAAAGTCAGCAAAATAACGTTAGAACAACGTTCTGGTAAGGCCAAGCATTTGAATGTCATGTAGAAAATGGTTTATTTGGGATTGAGGTCCTTTTATATCTCCATATTTGGAATTTGACATTATATCGAATTCAGCGAACTTTGAACAAGTTATTGCCTACTGGGAACCAGAAACTAGACGTTAATAAAAAGTCGTATAATCATTACATGACAAAACACGAAAGACTATCGAATGACAATACTCATTACATGTCTTGTCAGCACACGACGTCGGAACAATGTCAAAATGACGTCCGTCGGGAATTTATTGGACCGTTTTTCACGCTGTGCTCCAAAGACTGCCGAATACGGCCCGCATAACTCCTTATTCGAACTGTGTATTACCATATATGGCAATACTCAATCTATATGGAGTTATACGGGTCCGTATTCAGTAGTTTTTCACTCTGTGTGGATTGAGCTATAGGTGGATACGATGACATTTGGTGTATAAAATAAACAATGGGCAAAAACTTATTCGAAGTTCACAGCAAAGACGCTAGTACAGCATTTTCAACGTCTTTCAACTGTTTTTACTGCGGGCTTTGAACAATTTTTTGTTTATGGGCATGGATTACGGTGGTACACCATCAGACTAAGAAGGTATCCGTAACCAGTGGTTGTTCATACTATGTTAAATCAATGTAGCTAAATTCGAATCACAATATTAAGTATTAATAACTTGTTTAAAGTCCGCAGTAAAGAGTCTTTCGACATTGTTCTAGCGTCTTTACTGCAGACTTTAAACAAGTTTTTGCCCACTTAACTATATAATCAAATTTTTTGTTTGTTACTGTATCCAATTCCTTACGTAATGTTTTTGCAGATGTCTTTCTATAAAATAAAATAAAATACACCTCAAGCTCTTCTGATTAGTGTTACATTTCGATAAATATAAACGTGGCAGCTGTCTCAAATACTTTCGATGTTTTTATATTATTAATACTACCAATTGTATAAAAACAAACCTATAAATTATTCCTCCTTCTTGATGCACAAACTTTTTTATTTAATCCGATATAGCTATATTTTTATTTAAATGAACCGTTTTTTTATTTGTTAACACGGAGGATCTCTTTGGGAGGCGATTATAAACTCAAGCAATGAATTCCTGTTCCCGGAAAGATTTCCGGACACAGTTCCGGAATTCCATGATCGCAAAAGTACCCAGGATCAAGCATAACTACTAACTATCACCTGTGAAGGAGCGTTTTTTGAGTGCTAAAAACACCTCCTCCACAGATGATGTCTGGAAATTACGGGATCCTATTCAGTAGATTTTAATGACAGCTCAGTGGTAAAAACTTGTTCAAAGTCCGCAGTATATATGCAAGAACAAAGTTGCAAACGTTATTCTAGTGTCTTTACTACGGACTTTGAACACGTTTTTGCCCATATCCAAAATAATTCTGGGAAAATTAATCTTCGTTCTCTTCTAATTATACTGAAAACCATGCATGACGATTTCTGTTCAATAATTGATGCGTTTATCGGCAATTTATACATATTTCCATAGAAAAGGCATATACTGAAACCTCTATTTATTTCTGAAGCATTTCAAACATGAAAAAGTTTCATCTTTTCTCATTCTGAATAAAAGTGATACTTTCCATTATAAATATTTTCATTTTTAAACGATTTTGAATCGACACTTTCCCTCCAATTAACTTCCCTCAGTGTTGCTATTATTATTTTTCTTAATATTTTCTTTGCTAACTTCCAACTTTAACTGGTGCATCAGATTTTTCTTGTTCTGAATTTGATAATGATAATTTCTTCATGTCCTCATCGATTGTAACTTTACTTACAACGGACGTTTCATATTCTTCAACTATAGCGTTTCTTCTACCTAGTCTATCTGATTTTGAAAATTCAATATCGTTTTGTGATTCTACTGTAGATTTCGGTTGAGTTTCATCCGATTTTGACATAATTCACAAGAAACTCTATACCTTAGCTATATATAAATATTCGTACATTTATAAATTCTGTCGTTTCACTTTTTACTTATAAGTATTTTTTTGTTGAACTTGGAAAACTTTAAAATGTAATCTTTATCTGCTTCGTTTGCTTCGTAAGACACTAACCTTAAAGGAAAAATTATAAGCTATATTCACCAATGAAAACAAAGCCTGTTTTATATATATGTAAAAAGCTTTCTATATACGATGGACGAACCATACCTTATCTAGTTAAAAATAAACAACGAATATAATATTTCGACTGACGTTTTCGAAATATGACGTCACATTAAATTATCTTTGACCATATTGAATCTTCATTCCACGATCGATTTCTCATTTAGCAAAGACACTGCGGAAATCGTGTTCGGCATTTGAGAATACCCTTAGCTATGTAGCTAGAGTAAGATTTGCAATGAAACTAAGAATATTATTCGACTTTTCAAAGATTGATTTCCACGTGAGGCTAAAAATTCGCCAAAATAAGACATTCCATTCGTAGAAACTGACGTTGCACGTGGTGTGACGTCCATTTCTACCAATGGAATGTCTTCTTTAGGATTTTGCCGTGAACATCGTCGAAATCAACCTTAATGTATATTCCATACATCAAACTCGTTCCCAGCGCTACAAGAAGCGTTCTTAACGAGTTTGTTTAGATATAACAACGCATTCCATGTATATATATATGCCTGCCGGTATACGGCGTAAAATAAAGGTGAAAATAACGTCATAGGGATGTAGCAGGGTTGTCATTGACGTCGTTCTGACGTCATGCGACAACTGGGTTTGAAATATCAAGCGTCTATTGTATATCAAAAGCATAAGGAAAATATAGTAGCTAATGTGTTGACAAATATATAAATATTTTACATCTAAGTTAAAAGTTCAATGACATTTAGAGTCAAATTAGCAAAATTTCTTTCAAAATCTCAATGAATATGATTCATAACGATGACTAACAACCCAGTGGACAAAAAACTTGTTCAAAGTCCGCAGTAAAAACCCTGGAACAACTTTTTTGCCTACTTTTTGTTTTCCTAGTGGCCAAAACCTTTTTCCAGAATTAATAAGCATCCCTCTCTTATTTGATACTGCAGGGTGTGTGTTTATAATAAAAAAAGCATTGCATTTTTATAATGCATGCGTGAGTCGAAACTAGATTAAGTGAAGCAAAGAATATGACTACATATAAAATGAGCTTTTTCATCGCAAAAAAATTGATAACATAGATTTTTCTTTTGTTTTAAGCATTAAATATTTATCTACCTAAAACATATAGAAAATATTTCATTTGTTTCCAAGCCGCATATTCAAACATACGTTGTTTCAAAATATAGCATTTAGCATCTGCGTGTTTATCTTGTAACAAAACAATGCCTTTCAACCTCTGCATAGGTATCTAATTTCTTAACAAAGGGGCCTTTTAGTCATGTATTTTTAAGCCGCATATTCAAACATAAGTTGTTCCAAAATATAGCTTTTAGCCCTTATTCGCTTTCAACAACTGAATACAATTTAAAAAGACTTTTAGTCACTATGTGATCTGCTGGGTACGCTTTTTATAGACAACAGGCCTTAAATACCCGTAGTATAGACGCTAGAACAAATCACTGTCTTATTTGTCGGTTAACCTTATTAGCACTTCAGTTTCATTATGTATGCTGATCAAAAAATATATGTCATAACCTGATATCACTTATTTCTACATAGGGAAATTCCATATAAATCAGGGATATTATTACTTCGCAATAACTTGTGTTTGAATAATAGTTATAACATGAAACTTTGTCAAGTTGCATAAAAACGTTTGGTCACATGACTAACCCGTTTTCACCGATTTTTCCGAAATTTTGGAAATTTGATTTTTTCGGATTTTTTTCTTCGAATTCCTTGTCCAAAAAAGCCCGGTTAAAAAATAACTAAAAGATCAAATTTAAAGGTTTTAATTTCAAGCAAACGCATAAACAATGAGACATTTCATGAATTTTGGTGAGTAATACGGATACGGTTTCAGCGAGTTATATTGGCTGAGCGATGTATCGGGCTCCATATAAAGAGGCCCTTAGATAACAAGAAGCATTATTAATTTTTGAAGATTAACCGATTGATCGATTAACCGTTCAAAGCTATTTTATATAACAGATTTTTGGGAAGTTCCTCTGTTCTTCTTACAGCCAAATAAGCATTATATACTGACTCGATTTCATCTGAGAAGGAATCTTCATTTGACTCGCCGTATATTTTATCAACATAATCAAGATTTGGTCTTTACTGCTAACTTTAAACAAGTAGTAACAGGTGAAAAATTTGAGTGGGATTTAAATTAGCAAATCCAAGAAGCCAAAAAATATATATTCCAATCTATTTTCCCATCTATTTCGATATGGTTTTTAAGGATTTAGATATATTTAACAATAAATAAAGAAAGTTTAAACATTTAAAACTACCTATCAGATTATAGAAATTAAATATAAATGACAGACACATTTATTCTCATTCCAACAACTTGCATATCCAAATAAAGCATATATAAAGAATGATAGTAGAATTAAAGCCAAGTTAGCTATAAGCTATATAAGTCTAACGTTTCCATTTTTTGTCATTAATACTTTCTTTGTTTTACTGACACAACTAAAGTCTACTATTGGCTAAATGTATAACAATGTGTTCATTCTTAGGGATTGCCAGACGCCTTATCAACGTCGAAAAGACGTCGTTTCGACGTCCTGTACTTCAATAGGAATGAACATCGAACGACGTAATTCTTGTGCCTTTATGTAACTACGGACTTTGAACACGGTGGATTCGTGTGATGCTATACATTGTACAATAAAATCAGATGTACGTCCACACCACGTTGTTTAGATTTCTTTTTGACGTTGGTGAGATGTTTTGCGCCCGCTGGAAACATGCAAAATCATATGCACATATTAACCTGCCTGAGGCAAAAACTTGTTCAAAGCCAGCACTAAAGACGCAAGAACGTCGTTTTCGGAGTTGTTCTAGCGCCTTTACTGCATACTTAAACCTAAATTATATCCACTAGGTCAGTCTTATATTATACTGCATCAACTTGAAATATCAATTTCTTGTCGGCACGCGACATCTTATCAACGTCGAAAAGACGTCTTTTGACGTCGCGACGTCAAAAATACGTCCTTTCGACGTTGATAAGATGTCGCATGCCTACTGGGTTGTATTATTCTTCATGGGTAAAAATCAAACCTCGTTCTCAGAGCTTCTTCCCTCTTGACGTAACGTCAAGAGAGAAGAAACCCTGGGAACGAAGTTGTGCAAAAACCTAATTCATTTGGATTCATTTTTTTTCGAGAGATAACTATTTGTATTTTCAAGTACAAACAAAACAACCTGTAAATAATTAATACTCTACTGATAAACGTTCTGCCGTTTCTTATAAATAACATATAAAAATATATTTTACTGATAGACTACTTTTTAAAATCCTTCCTAAGGAATTTCCATAAGTATAACGACTTCCTTTTCAACAGCAGGATCAAGAAAACCAGTGTTTGTCATATGCTTCGTATTTGACTCTTCCACAGTGGGTACAAACATGTTCAAAGTCCGCAGTAAAGAGATAATAATAACGTCCCGAACTTTGTTCTAACGTCTTCACTGCATAATTTAAGCAAGTTATAGCCAACTGGATCATTAGTTATTCTATAAGGGAGAACATAGCAGTAATGATTTATTTAGCAAGACGGAGGAACACGTGATGTATTTTTAATTAAAATATATACCTCAGTAGACAAAACCTTGTTCAAAGTCCACAATAAAGACGCTGGAACAACTTAATGCGGACTTTGAACAAGTTTTTACTCAGTAAGTATTGCGAGAATGTCTCTTTTTAATTATAAAACTGTTTTGATATTGTTTCACTTTCAAAATAACTGTATTATATAATCGTCTGTTACTATTTACGGAATCATAGTCCCAGTGGACTAAAAACATGTTCCAAGTCCGCAGTAAAGGCGCTAGTACAACGTGGTTCAACGTTGTTCTAGCGTAAACGTACTGCTGACTTTGAACAAGTTATTGCCAACTGAGAACTTACTATTTTGATAAGGTGAAAATAAAAAGGTTTCTGTCATACTGCGTACCAATATGTCTTTCCTTCTTACAACAATTAACAACCTCGACCCAGCTCCTTTTCTTTCATTTTGGCGGGAGAAAAGTAGCACTGAAATGGAGCTCTAATAATTAATAACATTTAATAATTATACAAATATGTCATTTCCTATCATTTCCGATATACAAAAAAAATGTTTAAGATCGGAAGTAATGACGCTAGAAAAACGTGAAAAGTTGTTTAAGTGTCTTTACTACGAACCTAGGGTAATACCCTTGCTAATCGAAGAAATAAAAACTGAAAAATAGTGCTGGTTATGCTTAAATAATATTGTAAGCCACAAGCAGAATCACAACGTGTCATGAATAATATTAGAGCTGAGCCATAATGTACCTTCACTTGTGGTCCGTATAGATGGTCGGTTATCTAGAGTCTCTTCCTTGTGGAGAGGGTATGCTGCCTCGCCTTAAGTAGCAGGGCTGCTGTGGCCTAAATACAGTAACCCGATCATCAGCCTGAAAGGGATCGACTGCACTTTTGAAAATAAATAGCCAAACTTTAGCTTGTACTAACATAGAAAACACCCTAGTGGGCAAGAAAAATTGTTCAAAGTCCGCAGTAAAGACACATGGAACATGGTGTTTGCCCTCTTGGATACCATACTGAATGGGTGACGAACATATCCGAAATAATCTACGGAAGTATGATAATTTTGTACATTGTACTGTTTATCTTATTTATCATTATACTGTTTATCGTTTATCCTTGTAGTTTACATTGTTTTAAACAGTGGGGTTGTTTTAACTCTTTAACTTTTAATATGGCCATGCGGTAGTTTTGGAACTTTCCAGAATGTTAGGTCAACGTATTATTAACATTTTGGCATAGTTTTTTTTTAATGACGTCATTTATTAGGATGACGTCATCAAGTAAAAACAGGTGTTGAAAAAAAAGGTTTTTCAGGTGAAAATCTTTTTGATCACCATAATTGGTCAGAACGATTTTTAGGCAGTAATAAGAGAAATAAATTATAGGAAAAGACGTAAAATCTTTAGTCATATAAGTCATTCATTCAAAAGTTATGTAATAAAGTATAGGAGGGTTTTTTTAAAACAACCCTCTCTCCCCAGTGGGAATAGGGTTAAGGGGCTAACCCCCTAAAAAAAAAATCCAAAATATCGATATTTTGATTTTATTATTTTTTTGGTTCTTCCAACTATGTAGAATAAGGCTACGGCATTGATTGTCTACAATTTCCCTCCGAAAACTGTAAATTAGGCAAGATGTTCACCTTGGGTGACTTTTAAAAGCCCTAGCAACGCCCTTAGCAACAAATTCAAATGCTACCTCTGGCCCCATAAAACAGCGGAAAATATCCCTAGAGCGCGGAAATTTGTCTTAGTGCTTCTTTATGTAAGATGTCAGCAGTGTAGTTACTAATTTATTTCTCTATCAATTTTTTTCTATCAGTCTGTTTGATAAGTATGAAGTAGTGAGAGGGAGTCTGAATATAACTGCTGGGTAACATATGTGGAGGAGTGTTTTTTTAGTATAAGATAATAAAGGAGTCGAAAGTAACGATGTTCGAATCATTTTAGTTTCTAATGACAGAAGCAGCCAATGAGAGATGTTCTGAGAAATAAGTGTTCCTATTCTCTAGCTGAGATACAATTCGGAATTTTTATTGTTGAACGCGTGCTTTTCAGAACAGCTCGTTTTTCTAGCTAAGCAGGAATGAGTGCTAAGAACAGCTCGTTTTTCCAGCTACACAAGGCTCTCCCTAAGCAATGTCCATTTTTGTTGTAAGAACACCTTTATTTCCCAGCTCAATGCAAAATCGATTTATCCCAGAACAGATCATTTTTCCAGCCAGAGCTTCTCGACTTCCTAGCTGAGACAGCCAGCTCAGAACACATCATTTTCCCAGCCAGAGCTTCTTCGATTTCCCCAGCTGAGACAGCCAGCTCAGAACAGATCTTTTCCCCAGCTAGGAGATGATAAACAGTGAAAGAACAGGTCAAAATCTCCAACGGTGCCTTTTTTTCTGGAACCTAAGAACAGGTCTAATTTCCAACACACATATTTCTAAATTTTTTTTATTTCTATTGGCTGCTTTCGTAATGACACAGACGAAACATAGAAGTGACAAAATTAATGATGTCAAAAACATATTTATGAACTAAATAAAGATAGAACAGATGAAATTAACAATCGATGTCCAATCGATCTCCATAATAACTAGCCACAACATAGTTATCTTTGATAAAGGAGTTAATGATCATAAAAAAAGATAAACAAGATGGCGATGGAGCGAAGATAAACATGCCATTCTCTTTCGCAGTTGGACGCTTTGACTTTTATAAGGATCTTATAATGTGATATTTGAAATATTTTGTCCTCCCCTTCTTTGTACAAGTACCGATATGTTTATTTCCTACCAAACGCCAGAGTTCATGTCTTCGACTGCTGTATGGTTATAACAGTGGGGTGCGTCCCATCCTTCTTTGCATGGATAGGGTTATTTATCGCGTGCTACCGTGTCGATACGTTATGATACGTGCATACGGAATTCGCATTTGAAAAAATACAGAAATCGGGGAAGCTCTAGTGGAAGAAAAGCAGTGGTAAGAAAGCTCTCAGTTTGGTGTAAAACTTTCAGGATTTGTTTCATTCATCCCAATAAAGAGTTTGAGATCCAAATAATCATTTTTGAACAAAACAAGTGATTACACGACTTTAATGTCTTTAAAAAAATTTGCACTTTTTTTTCATAAAAATGCAACCCAGCTGATTGATATCACAAATGAACATAGACAAATTGTATTTTGTGAAAGATCAGGCTGTTTATGAAAGAGAATTTCCTAATCTTTTATACAGCAAAACTTGTATGAATGTTAAGCAGGTGTTCTCTACTAAAGCGTTTAATGATTATGTAAGTCTTCGGTAGTACCGAAGGGAATTATTGATCATAGATTTATAGAAAACCTATAGAATTCTAGGACGAAGAAACACAAAAGCTTCATCGGTACTTTCCCTTCGGTACTGCCGAAGACTTATATAATAATCATTAAACGCTTTAATAGAGAACACCATTATTTGAGAACGAATTACTCTAGCTATCAAACATCGTTAGACATTTCCCAGAAAGTTATGGATGCCTTTGATAATAGGAAATATTCATGTAGAGTTTTTATTAATTTTCAAAAAGTTTTTGATACTGTTGGCCATGAAATCCGTCTCAAAAAACATTTTTTCATTACGGAATACGTGGAACTACACTCTCTCTATTTAGGTCCTATCTTACGAACCACTATTGTTTCCCTTGTTGGAGTCTTATAAGCTGACATGATTACTAGACACAATGTTCCTCAAGGATCTGTGTTTTCACTATATACCAATACTCTTAATTGTGCTATTAATTACTCTGAGGTTCATCAATTTGTTGATGATACCAACCTTAATAATATCAGTAACTCTGTAAAATAATTGGCCAAGTAAATGAATTTAGATTTGAAGTTTCTTAATCAATGGCTTAATTCCAATAAGATATCACTGAATACTAGTAAGATATAGTATATCATTTTAAAGCGTGCCTCGAAGACCCTTAACCACGCCTTCAGGTTTTTTATCAATGTAAAGCAGCTCTTACTAAGTACTTTCATTAAATATCTTGATGTTTTAATTGATTCTGAGCTCAACTGGAAATCTGAGATCAAAAGGGCTAATGGAGCTCTAGCTAAACTTCATCATTATGTCCCTTTGAACATTCTTAAACTTGTAAACTATGCAATTTTTCACGCTCACCTACAATACTGTAATTTAATTTAGCGTCAGCAAAATGACACTCTACTTAATAGGAGTACTGTCCTGCAAAACTAGACTGTGAGACTTGTGTCATTTAAGTCTCTAAGACTAAGAGAAGTAACAAGTAATTTGTATGCTACACATGAAGTGCTTAAATGTTCTGATTTTGTTCACTTGCAAAATATTCTGCTTTTTTAAAAACTTTTACATAATAAAATGTCTGATACAATTCAGGGTACATTTGCAGTTGATCTAACACATGCCCATAATAGTCATGCTGATGAATCTGGTTTATTTAATCTTTCTCTTGTAGTGGTACTAGTTTTGGTAAATATTTAATCAAATACAAATCTCCTGTTCCTAGAAATCTTGTTCAGTCATCTTTGCCTGTTAAACTTGATTATTTTGATAACCGGAAAAGAATGTTCAAAAAATGTTTTATTGCCTCTTATTAGTTTGTTTACTTCAACTCCTTTGTCTTAGATTGATGCTATTAGTTACGGTCTCCCATCAACAGTATCATAACTTTATTATAGATTTATTATATATTATTTTCTAATAGTTATTGTTAATAATAGTTACTGTTGATAAATACAAACTATTTTATCTTTGGGAACATAGGGTAATACCCTTGCTGATCAAAGAAATAAAAACTAAAATATAGTGCTGGTTTTGCTTAAATAACATTGTAAGCCACAAGCAGAATCACAACGTGCAATGAATAATAATAGAGCTGAGCCATAATGTATCGTAACTTGTGGTCCGTATAGATGGTCGGTTATCAAGAGTCTCTTCCTTGTGGAGAGGGTATGCTGCCTCGCCTTAAGTAGCAGGGCTGCTGTGGCCTAAATACAGTACCCCGATCATCAGCCTGAAAGGGATCGACCACACTTTTGAAAATAAATATCAAAACTTTAGCTAGTACATAAACTATTATAGTTCAAAAATAACATAAAAAAATAACCCAGTGGGCAAGACAAATTGTTCAAAGTCTGCAGTAAAGACGCAAGAACTGCGTCTTCAAAGTTGTTATATTGCTGAAGTAACTGAAGGTTTTGAACATGTTTGTTGTCCACTTAGATACCATACTAAATGGGTGACGAACATATCCGAAAGAATTTACGGAAGTATGATATTTTGTTCGTGAACTACTTATTTTCACAAATCCCTTAACAGTTATTTTAAAAATATCATTTTTTATAATGCGTTAATCTAGAGGGGCATCAATAAATTTCCGATAAATTTACCTAGTGCGTTACCTTTGAGTAGGTCTGCGTACTGAACATGGTGAGAATAGACTCCCATTGGATGGTGAGTCGGGTGATCACGAAGATAGTCACGGAAAAAGAAATTCCTCAAAGTTAACAGATAAGGCATCATATGAACGTCGTGTGCAACATGGACTTAGAATAAGTCTGCCTACTTGACAAGAGAAGTATGGCCCTGGTGCTGAGTTGGTCGGTAAGGTGGCCATGTTGACGGTCAGCTAGCAAGAACTTTCCGACTGGACAAGTGGAATAGATCCCTGGTAGCAATTGGGTTGGTTAGGTAGCCATATTGACGACCAGTCATCAATAACTTGCCCCAAGTCCATAGAGAAGATTCCAGTGCAGAGTCACCCTGTGCTTGGACATTAAATATGTAAAAGTATTGGACAGGGTGAGTGTGGACTTAGTGGATGGTGGGTCAGGTCTTCATGCAAATAGTCAGTAAACAAGATCTTGCCCTTATTCCATCGAAAAGACGTCGGACTGCATCATGTGTAGCGTGGAATTCGAGCAATTCTGCCAACTGGACAAGGGGAGTAGGTCCCGGATGATGACGTTTAGTATCAGTGACTCTGTAAAACAATTGCCAAGCAAATGAATTTAGAAGTTTCTTAATCACTAGCTTAATTCCAATAAGATATCTTTGAATACTAGTAAGATTGAGTATATCATTTTAAAGCATGCTTCGAAGCCCCTTAACCATATTAACCATGGTTTTTTTTGTTCGAAACCATGGGGGGGGGGGGGGCTAAAGTGCCCGCGGCCATTTTTTTCCGCACCGCCGATGTTTATGATACGAAACTTGGTAGATTTATAGAACAAATCAATAAAAACACTATG
>JAULBZ010001197.1:0-23672 GCA_032360805.1 Neoturris breviconis | reverse complement strand
CAATGAGCTTGCAATTGATTGGTTTCTTCGGGACGAAGAAACCAATCAATTGCAAGATCATTGATTCAGCACTCTTACCCTGGTAACGAATATATGTTTTACTATATTTTGACAGTTGGTAAAAAAAAAAATTCAAACATTTTTTTTTTGCTTAAATATCATTTTGCTATATAGTTTAAAAAAACAAAATTTTCGGCTAAATTTTTTTTTGTACTAGCTGTTTTCCTGTTATGACGTCATTCATCGTGAGTAATGATGTCATCAAAAATATTATTTTGTTAAAATGTTAATTAAGTGTTGACCTAACTTTCTGGAAAGTTTCAACACTACAGCATGGTCCATCAAAAACTACTTTGTGCCTCCTCTCCCCGGATATTTAGAACCTACAAAAGCCCGGCCTGAATAGGGTTAATATATCAGAAATTGAAATAAAAGTAAATAATCACTGCGGTGGAGTAGTTTTGTTGCCTGAAGCTAAGCTCAAAAATCACTCCTCCGTTATTTGCTCTTATTGACCAATGTATACCTGTTCAAGGTCCGCAGTAAAGATGTTTGTTGTTGTGGCGTCTTTACTCCCTTCTTTGAACGTTATTCTAACGTTATTGTGCTGACTTTGAACAGGTTTTTGCCGGTTGGGCTGTAGAATTTGAATAAGTTTGTGACCATTGGTTTCCCCTTACGATGTCATTTTGCAATCTAACACAGCGTTAAAGCCTACGGAATACGGTCCCGCATTTCTCCGTATTCGGACCATATATGGCAATACATAGTCCGAATACGGAGACATACAGGACCATATTCGGTAGGCTCTCACGATGTGTAAGTGGAACCATTTTGGTGATTTTTTTGAGAATTCCATTTAACCTGAATTATATCTCAGTGGGCAAAAACCTATTCAAAGTCTGCAGTAAAAGACGCAAGAATAACGTCTACTGTGGACTTTGAACAAGTTTTTTCCTACTGTGCAACGTCGAAAGGAAGTAGTTTCGACGGCTATACGTCTTTTCAATGTCTTACCGACGTTGATTATACGATTAGGTGCAGGTAGGGTAGGTGCAAAAATGCCGCTTTTTCAACGTTATAGCGACGTTTTGTAAGCACTACCCAATGGGCAATAACTTGTTCGCAGAAAATCTTTACTGCGGACTTTGAACAAGTTTTTTTCCCACTGGGTAGATTTCTTGTTCGTTTCTCATGAATTTACAAAATTTCCTTTTCGAAGTTTTCATAAATCTATCACACTTTCGGGTCGATCCCTGTTAGATGTATCGCATATTTCTTTGACGTCTGGTGATTCCTTATCTATCAATTCATACAAATCTAAAAAAACAGTGTGAAACTCTACCGAAGACGGCAATACACAGTCCGTACCCAGTGTCAAAAGCTTGTTCTAAGTCCGTAGTAAAGACGCTAAAACAACGTTGTTCTAGCGTCTTTACTGCGGACTATGAACAGGTTTTTGCACACTGGGTATCTATATATCGCACTGAACGGTAGACTTATGCTCCGCTTATTAGGCGGATCTCTACTAGGCGAATTCGTTCGCCCAAATTCCAAATGAAGCCATTACATTGGTTGAAAGCGACGACACCTGCTACAATTAGAATTCGCGCGAACGAATTCGCCTAGAGGAGACAAAGGAAATCCGCAATTCGTAATTTGAATTCACCACCAATGTAAACAAACCGTCGTTCGGCATAATATAATATGGTTAAGTGTCGTGAAGAACGTTTAATAATACTATACTGAAAAGCGAATTTGCAATATACCGAACGGTTCAAGATGTTATCAAACAAACTAAAAGCCGTTTTTTGAAAAAATTTCGGATTTCCTTTAAAGCAGGCTCTACTTCTCTACCATATACATTAAAAGCTAATTACCCCAAAAAAAATTCGAAATACTCTGTTAAGGCGCATTATGGTCATAAATATTTGGTAATGAAGGGAATTTCGTGCAAAAATTGGGAATTTTAACTTTGACAATAAGTCTTAAATTTTTATTAGCAAAATGAGCAGAACGAAAATTGAATTTGTTCTAAGAGCCTGAGTACTAGGCTGCTAGAATCAACAGAATTCGTCTTATGTCTACTCGATAAATCTCTTGGGACTTGTCGTGGTCGTTTGCCCCAGTTATACTTCGCTTGTGGTGTATATTACTCTTTAAAATTCACAAATGTTATCATATTTTATGACCTTGAATGCAAACGAATTCGCCTAATGGAAATCTATATATATTATTATATATATATAAACATAGGCTATATGTATGTAGGCTATATGTATGTAGGCTATTACGTAGATCGGTTATATGTATTAGGTTATATGTGTGTTATAATGTATGCATACGTCATATGCATAAGTATTCATAGGCTATGTACATAGACACTACAATATGCATAGACTATATATACTTAATTTAACAAAGAAATCAAAATAGTACTTGTAAGAAACAAGAATAAGTTTTTAAAAATATAAATAATAATGGGTTTTAAAACACATGGTTTCTCTGTAATCATTAAAAGATATATTAAAACCATAAAAAATGGTTTCTCTTACCTTAATCAGATGTATGTTAAAAACATTGGGTTCCATTACCTTTTTAAAAAACATTAAGAAGAACGGGCTGCAGCCACAAAGTGATAGTAATAGTTCCTCTAAACTTTATTTGACAGGCTAAAAATGACAAATTCACAGTAATTATTTGCTCTTATTTCCACTATACACAAATATACCTGTTTCTTTCTTTCTTCTCCAGAAAGGACCTTTCTCTTTATCTATTTCTTCATAAAGCCTGTTCTCTTCTACAAATCTAAAGATAAAAATCAATGTAGAACCTCCTGAAGAAGGTAACCAGCTGGAGTAAATAATAATTAAAAAAATAAATAAAAGGGAAAAAAATTTGAAAGGGAAAAAAAATTGAAAAAAATTGAAAGAACTAAAAAAAAAAAAGAAAAAAAAAGTAAATAATGAGAAAGAACACGATCTCAATATTACAACCTATTACATTGATCGATAGTGGTGTTCACCTTCAGGCTGTACCACAGCGATGATACCCCACTCAGGCAGGTTCACTTTCAAAGCAGCTTTTCCAGCCTTTTATGAGAACTATTGAAAACACATAATTGCCCCGGGAGCAAGATGGAGCAATTTTTCACATAATAAGTTAACTTAAGATGATTGTCACAGAGGATAAAGAGCCACTCAGTGTTGTGAATATGCCATAATAACATAAAAATTACCGTTACTTAGTACTCATTTATCATATTTACTCTTTTAAACACCGCCCTCTTATAAACATCGTCCTCTAATAAACTCTGCATTTTTAAATCAAGAAGTGTAAGAAAAATGTTTGAGATGACTTTCGAGATGACTTCCTAGTAAATACTTATTCAAAGTCCACAGCAAAGACACTAGAACAACACTGTACAACGTGGTTCTAACATCTTTACTGCAGACTCTGAACAAGATTTTGCCTACTGAGTTACTTACCTAGATTGTAAACCTGGTATCAGTCCAGTAAACTGGCTTGCATTAGTTGCTTTCCATAAATACTTTGTATTATGTTGAACATAAGAATCAATGATACACAGGATATCACCTTTCTTGAATGACAGTTCATCAACTTCTTTCTTGTTATAATCTTTTAATGCTCTAAAAAAAGAAGTTGATTTGAAAGAAAGACCATACCAAAATCAGGTAGCATGAAACCGGGTGGGCAAAAACTTGTTTAAATTCTGTGTCTTTACTGCTGACTTTAAGCAAGTTTTGCTTAAAGTAGCATAAAAAACCCAGGGGACAAACAATTGTTTAAATTCAGTGTCTTTAATACTGACTTTAAGCAAAACTTGCTTAAAGTCAGCAGTAAAGACATGGAATTTAAACAAGTTTTTGCCCACTGGGTTTCATGATACCTGATTTTGGTATAATCTTTCTTTCAAATTAGTTTTTATCTGCTAGAAAATAATGAATGGTGTGCATGGGAGTGTTTAATGATTGGAAGGTGGAGTGATCACATAAATTATAATTATCAATCCTTTGATCACAATGTAATATTCTACACTTTGCACATTGTATTGCAGTATTGGAAAAATAATTTACCGCCTGTCAGAAATTAGGTTGGTAAGGTAAAATTGTCTCTAGTTAACGAAAAACATTTCTATACTTTAGATGTTATCAAACTATGAATGTCAGGGAAGTACTCCTTTTTTAAATAGGGTTTATTGGAAGTATTCCCTTTTAAATAAAGTTATTTAATAAATGCACTTATTTTGCTTGCTTACTTTGCAAAATGATCTCCCTGGGTTTACGCAGGTCATATGGTCTTTAAAAAAATTAAATCATACCATTTTCAAATAAGCACCCATGCTTAATAAATATTCATGAATTCTAAGAGAGGAGCCTATTCAAGGGAATGCTTATTAAATGTTTAGCTCAAAGAGAGGGTGCTTGTTGGAGAGAACACCAAATCAAGGCACTATGGTATTTATACAATCTTGCATAGTAAAGAAGACGTTGGTACTTACTTTACATAAAATGAATCATAAGGTTGTCGCAATAAATCTGATTTGTATACCTCCTCTAGAAAGATAATACATAAATACATATTGTATTCCTTCGCAAAGACTTCGCATGATCCAAAACTTAAATAAGAATCTCTGGAAATGTTCAGATTATAATGTTGTTATCCCTGATTTTTCAAATACAAACATATTCCAAAATGATTTTCCATAGTTTTAATTAAGGGCCAATTTGTATTAGCCCATTCGGTCAAGTTAATAAAAATTAAATAAAATCTGCATTACGCAGGAATATTGTAAATCATTTGACCAAAGAAATCTCTTTATTTAAATCGGTATGAAATATATTCTTTCAAATTATTATTTTCCACAGTATTTTGAATCAATAACCTTGTAATTCATTCAGTGCTTAAAATAAGAGCAAATAATCACTGTGGAGGAGTGCTTGCTGAGCATAGCTTCTGGCTACAAAACCTGAAGCTATCCTCAAAAATCCCTTCTCCATGGTAACTATTTACTATTATTGAATACTCTTATTATTTACTCTTATTCCAAGCACTGTTATTGGGTTCTACATACAATCACAAGCTCTTTGATATACAATCTCCCAATGGTCAATAACTTGTTCAAAGTCCAAAGGAAAGACACTAGAACAATGTTGAACGAGGTTGTTCTATTATATGGATTCATCTTTAATGAACTTTGAACAAGTTTTTAAATTCTAGGGATATCATTAAACATTTGAACTTTGATTCAAAGTTATGTGCTAAAAATAGTGATCCGATTTATCCCCGAGTATCTTCTCGGTTTCTGGATTTAGACTACACAAATGACTATTACAGTTTCAGCCATATGGCAGAAAGTATTCTGAAACATCTCTCCTCCACAGTGATGACTGGCAGTTATTTTAGCTCCTGCAATTTGAATAAGATCCATTATGCTTGTTGTTGAGCTATTTAAACGAAATTTAATAAAATTAATAAAAATTGTTTATATTGGTTTTTGGTCACATACCTGTACATTTCTCAAAAGTTGCATTAACATTGATATTACTACTACTAGCATAACTAATTGCATCCA
Organism: Neoturris breviconis; assembly: GCA_032360805.1. NCBI lineage: Eukaryota > Metazoa > Cnidaria > Hydrozoa > Anthoathecata > Pandeidae > Neoturris > Neoturris breviconis. The sequence continues at coordinate 18,076 of JAULBZ010001197.1, read as the reverse complement.
TTGCAAAACCAAAAGCCACATTGTTTAATTGACATCCGCCAATCTAAAAATAAACATAATCTTGTACATGTCTCTATGTCTACTAAAAGCAGCATTGGCACATACTTACCACGTTGGCTACAAAGACATAATTAAGTATACACCATATAAATATTATTCACTTACACGAGGGTGTGTAAAAATGGACTTACTTTGAATACCCTTTAAATAGTGTCACATAACCATGTATGTATGTGTGATCCATCCTGAATTGGATAGGTTTTATTCCAGAACTGGAATTATACGTTTTCCTTACTGGAATGGAAACTATCTGATAGACTATTCAGGACGAATCACATAACCAAAAATATCTAATCTTGCCACAAAGACTAGTCCAGATTTTGATTGAAAGTAAAAAGTAGTAAAACTACAAGTTATTTGAATTTGATTTGTTATACCAGTGGGCAGAAACTTGCTTAGAGTCTGCAGACGCTAGAACAACATCGTTGCTTACTTTGAACAAGTTTATGCCCACTGGGATTATTCATTTAACTACATTCTTTTCATTTGTAACACTCCTAAATGTTTTTAAAAACTGGACAAAATTGTCACCGTACCAAATTATTATTGAGTGTTGTATAAATATAAGTAAAAACATTTGGTCATTCAATCTGTGCATTTATGTGCGTTTTTGCGGACATAAAAAGCCATTTTTATTAAATATCACCAGTTCTCTGGGAACATAAATACTTGATCTGTATTTAAGTACTGAAGTACTGTCACAGATATATATGTTTTCCATAGCCAACATGTTTAAGATCTGTCTTAAGAATCTATCGTTGACAAATAAAAGATAAAATTAATTTATTCATATTTTTTATTATTTATGTATCATTTTTACGATAAGATGTTTTGGTAAATATGCCATGGTCCTATTTCTAATTATATTCAATATTCTTTTTTTTTTCTGTTTTATTGTGATAACATTTTTTAAAAACAATTTTACTATTGTAATAAAATATATTTTATATGCTATGGAAATTGCAGATATAAATATTTTTTGTAAACTTTTATATAACTTCATATGATTGAAAATGTCTTCAAGGAAAGACAAAACATGTCTCACAACATGGAGCAAGTTGTATTGCGTATTTAATTAAATTTAGAATTTTGTTTTATACATAATTCGCAATTTTTAATCAAATTAAAGACCATTTTTATTCTCAATATTAAATAATTATTCAAATTTATTGCCACTTTTGATTCAGGTTTTCATTATTCATCTAAATTTTAATTTTTTATTCTCAACCTAATTTTTATTCTCTTTTTTTTACTTTTTATTCTCATAGTTTAAATTTTTCTTAATTTTTAGAAATTTATATTCAATTTTTTTAATTCTCACTTTTTATTTAATTTTTTAAATTTAATATTTCATAGATATTCTATTCTAATTTTTAAACTTTATTGAAATTCCTAATTTTTTATTGTTTCTTTTCAATTTTATGTCTTATTCAAAATTTATATAATCATTCTTCTACTATTTATTTTTAAAGTCGATGTTTAATTCTCTATGTAATTCTGTATATTTGAATGCTTGCTCTCGCAATTTTCATTTTTGTATAATTTTATGTAATTCTGCATCTCCCGTTATTTTTATATTTGCAATTTCATTCTTTATTGTTAAAAATAAATTAAGCATTTAAATATGATTGTCCTATGTTCTTTGTATCAATACGAACTAATGGCTACTTTCATCATTTAGTTTGTTTACGTATCTTGTGATACATAATTGTGAATCTCATAAGGAGTGCTAAGGCCAATGTCAACATTGTTTGCAAATATATAACAGATTTGTTGCTATACATTTTTTTCATCTTATTTAACTTAGGCACTCAACTGTTCATTCGTTTCATAGATTCGTAGTTGAAACAGTTGAAATAAATCTTACCCTTTTCAACTAGGTCTGGAGGTAGTTCAAAATGTTATTCTGCCCTATTAATTTTGCTAACTTTTTCAACTCTTTTAGACATTTTTTACCTGCAGTTCGGCGTGCATGATTTGTTTAGCTGTAACTTTTTAAGCTAGCATAGTGAATGTGAAACTGTGAAACAAATATTGATAATTTGCAGAGCAGGTTTTTAGCATGCGCTATATTTGTTATGTTTTTTTTTTGCTCGCTTTCCCAAAATTCTGAGAAATACATTGCCATTATTGTCTCAATGTACCATTGTTTCAGTATTTCAACCTTTTCCATTCGATTCAGAACGAGTTGAGACACTATGTCCTACAAAAATTATCTTCCTCAATTTTTTCAGAAACGAATGCACCATTAAAGTTTCCTATTGATACATTGAGAATTCAAAATAGCATTATTAATGACTGTTCGTTTGTGTTTTTAATTCCACTCATTTTAAACTCACATGGCATCAAAAACCTTAGGTGACTGGCTACCTTTCTTCTCTTATAATCCATTTATGTTTACATACCTCCAGCAGTTTCCAACCAGTTTGAACTCCTGCTTTCTCTGCAGCTTTCCAATTTTCAACGGATTTTACATATATACCAATTTTATTTCCTCCAGTAAAAGACCAACCCAGGAAATGATGTTTAGAATCTTTTTTCAGACAAAGATCAACAATATTTCTAAAAATAACTGTGAGTTAAACCTGTGCAGTCCAAGCATTTTCCAGAGCAATTTTTTCTAACTTCTAGGTGTCAACCTAGGGATACTAGTGGGTGCAAAAACTGAAAATCCCTACCCTGGACAGGTCCGGGAAGGGACGCAAATTATTGACAAAATGTTTTAAATAACTATTTGAAATGACTTAGTTCTTTGAGTCTCAATTGGTATTTGTAATCACATCAGTGCCATTAACGATAAATTCATGATTAATTACTAGAATAATGTCAAATCTTACCATGTCAGGAGAATGAGGTAAAATTTAGTTTATGTTAGTAATTATATGGGTGAATTTATCATTAATCTTCCAAATCTTCCCAAGTTTGCAAACTAAACTTTTTTTGCTTCAAGGAATATTTTTCAGTTTTTATCGGGAAACTTGTGTGGATTTAAATAAGTAAAAACTAGCGAATACAGTCCCATATATCTCCGTATTGGGGCTGTGTGTTTGCCATCCAGATATTCCCACCGGTTTCCCCTAAACTTCTTGGTGTACTTGCCCAAACTGTTTTCCATATTTTTTTCTGCCAAACGACAACAGTATGAAAGAAAGGTTGGGATTTGGTTTCATAGCAGAACCATTCAAAATTTTACGAGTGAATAGAATTAACGAATGCTAATTTACATAATTATGCGCAAATACTTTCACTGAAAGTAGTAAAATTATCGTAACTATGTATGCATAATTATTAAAATTATCATAATTGTGCATGGATCCTGAATCGTTGGATCGTGAATCGTTGGATCGCGAATCGTAAAATATACCAACCCTATTATTTCAAATAGTTTTTCAAAATATATGATGTTTTTATGATGTCAAAATTATGTTGTTTATCTGGCATTTACTTTTCTTCAAATATATAAAAAATTAGACAGATCAAATTATTATAAGATTATTATAATTCTTTATTTCTCCCCTTGTGATTGGGTATAAATTTTGCTAAAAGTGGACAAAACCTTATAGAATTTTTTAAAAAATCCATATTTTACCAATACTCGGTCCTGAGTCAACAAAATTAACCCGTAGTCTCATAATATTGCCCAGAATGTTGATACCAAATGTCATGATAGTACCATGTCTTTTTTGCAGTGGCTTGTTTGTGCCATGATAGTTTAATTTAAATTTTAGTACTATAAGTCGTACTTATAACTATAAGTCGTACTTATAAGTGGAATTTTAAACAAAAATATGCATGACACAAACAAGCCACCGTACTTTTTGGCCCATTGGAGAAAAACACAATTTGAAACCTTTTTGTCCGAAACAGAGACCCCTGTAGTTTTTTTTTCTACTTTTTTGTTTTACTTGTGACATGTATTGTCTATCGAAATTTGTAAAATGTCTCTTATTTTTATGTCCAAGATTGTCTGAAAAAACAGTTTTTGTCAAGTTCAGCTCAAAATACACATTTAGGACCCTTGATTTCTACTATTACAAGAACAAATTGTTTTTCCTGGGTTTCTGACCCTCTTGAATGTTTCCACTTTTTGTAAATGCTAATTTTTTAAAATACCGATAATCATATTTTTCTAAAAATATGATGGAAAAATCTAGATTTTTCTATCCTAAAAAATAAAACGGTCCAAAATAAGCAAAAAAAACATTTTTTAAATTTCCTAAGTCTTAAGTCTACTTGATAAATCTCTAGAGACTTCTTGTGGTCGTTTTTCATATTTTTGTTTTATTTGTGGTGTGTATTGTTCGTCAAAATTTGTAAAAATGTCTCTTATTTTATGTCCCAAGATTGTAGGCACTTTGAAAAATAAATAATAGTTGATTGCTTCACCAGATTATATAACCATGTTTTATTTTAGTACTTACTCATATACAGGTTGTGGTTCTTTTCTTTCAGCAGGTGGTGAAACTGGTGTGTCAGGTAATTCACGTCCTCCTGTAGATTCACCTGAAGAGTCTGATAATATGCTCTGCGACCTTGAGTGGTTTGATGTTGTGCCTGAACTCATGCTTGCTGATATTTTTCTTTTATCCTTCCGTAAATGACCTGATGTGTTACTACTCCTCCTCCTTTGATCCAAATAACTGCCGTCAGTATTTGTTTGAGCAGTATCACTAGCTCTTTGAACTTCAAAGGCTATCTTTGTATTCATTCTTTGTTGAATTTTTGATATTGAATAGCGTTCTATATCTTTTGAGTTGATCTAAGGGGTCATATGTAAAAAAAAAAGGAATGATGAACAATAAAATCATTGTCTCGAATAAAGCAGATTTTGGCTCCGTTCTGAATTTGAATAATTCATTGAAATGCATACCTTATGTTGACATATATTGCTCAAAAATAATCAAATAACTGCTATGGAATCATTTTTGAGGATAGTTTTGGGAGTAATAAAATTACAGGGATTAATTTACTATTATTTGGAGCATGGTATAAAATGTTAAAAACATGAAATCATGGGCATGCTTCATTCAGCCTTCTAACATTCATAAAACTTACCTCAGAAATTCCCAAAATGGTCGTGTGAAAGAAGTGGCTGGAAGGTCTTCAGAATGTTCACTGGCAGCAGACATGTTCAGTACTCACTGAGCAAATGTTTTTTTGTGCGTTAAACTAATTTATAAGACGGGGACATTGAGTCTAATTTATGTGATTACCAACATGCCAAATATGATAATGTTCATAATGGCTTACCATTCTACAGGCAAATGAAGCAGCCAGAATAGAGCATTCCGAAGGGGCATTCCAATTTATGGTAGGGTAGGTAGTTTGTTGAGAGGGCCTTCCAAACATCCCAGAATGATGAAAGAAGGTGTTCAGAATGATTTTCGGTTTGTTTTGCATGCCCCAGAATGCCGAATGAAGCAGCCCCCATATCAGTTCAAAATCACAGGGACAACATTTCGCTCCAAAACCAAAGGTTTTGGTGGCGTTTAATTAACTAAAATTCAAAATTCTACAAAGATGAATCTGTACAAAAGTGTGTTAGGGGAACAAACTTGTAACAGATTGGTTTCTTTAGTACAAAGAAACCAATCCATTGCAAGATCGTTGACTCAGCACTCTCCTATGTAGTATTTTTAAAATGGTCCCTAAGTTTCTGTTCATCAAGGCTGAATAAAATAAATCTATAAACGTGTCTTTGACCAATTAAATGAAATGCTTGTTATTAGTTAAATTAGCAATAGACTAATTATTAAGAATATAACTTGGCTTGTCAAAAAAGTAAAACTTCAATGTGGAAGAAGAATTTGTTGTAGTTACGCGAGACAAGAATTTGAATAATCTGTTTTCATAAAATGCCATCGGTTTGTATTACATGTATTATAACTGCAAGCCTCAAAATAACAGTCTGACATCACCTGTGGAGGAGTGTTTTTACGTAGAGGTTTCAGCTTTGCAGTTGAAAACTGTACTCAAAATACACTCATCCACAGGGGTTGTTTGACCGTTTTCTTTAATCTTGTACCTTTATCACTTCATCCCCTTCACGTAAATTCTGTTTATATGCGTAAGAATCTGCTGGAACGTTTTTCAAAATGATAGCGAACTGCATATCCCAATCTTGATACAACTCCCTAACACCAGATATTATATGATTGTCAAAACCTTTTCGTCGTTTCAATTTTAATTTCAAGCAGCCTTTATTATTTGAACAAGCAGATTCTAAAATAGTTGTTGATTCTTCTTGCACATTTGTATCATTGATCTCAATAACAAAATCACCAACACTAAATAAAATATGAATTCATCACCACGATACAATGTAAATAAAAGGTGTATTTGATTCGCACTTTATTTTGCATTTTTCTCATGATTTTAACTAAAAATAGTTACTTTTATCTTTCATTCGGTTAAAAAAGTTTGTTTTGTTAAAAAAAACTAAACGAGAAATACTTACAAGAGAACTACAATCATGGTCATATATATTTATTAAAAAGGGAAATTGGTGCAAAAATTTGGAATTTCAACTTTGACAAAAAGCCTTAAATTTTTACTAGCAAGGTGATCGGAATGAAAGTTCGAATTTGTTCCAAGAGCCTGGGTACTAGGCTGCTAGAATCAAGATAATTTGTTGAATTTGTAAAAAGACCAAAGATCCTAAGTCTTAAGTCTACTCGAATAAACCTCTGAGTTAAACCTCAAGGGACTTCTCATGGTTATTTCCCGCACTTATGTTTTACTTGTGGTTTATATTACCCATTAAAATTCACAAGTTTTCCCATTATTTATGACCTTGATTGTAGTATTTTTCATGAAAAAAGTTAAAGTTTCGTCTTTTATTCGCAATGTTTCTCACAAATTTAACTTTTTTTTGGCTTGCTTTGCTGTTTCAGCCTTTTTTCATATAATATTCTTGATCAATTTTGAAATAAAATAACTTAATTTTGTTAAAACTTAAAAGTTAAATTCGTGAGTTTATTTACTTTAGTTATGCGAATGAAATACACCTATAATAAAACACATAAAGTTTTAGTGCTTGCAAGTATAAAATAGTGTGTCAGTACATAGATATCTTTTTGTCTATTTAATTTGCTATTGTTTTTCGAAACAGTCTATAACATCCGTGCCTGATCTGACCTGATTATTTTACGCATATTCGGTATGCAGGTTCTACATAAAAAAATACAGATAAATTTCTTTCATATCATAATTTTTGCACAAATCTTGCTATACAGTCTGTGGAAACCAGGATAGTTGGATAGAGTTGATCTATCTATTCTTAAGGTATAACGATTTCACTACAACAATGTGTGATCAAAGAAATATTGCACGTCACTCAGGATGATGCATTACTGATTGGCTTTGAGTAGTGCTATCGCTCTTAAAGAGTTTATAGCATCTACAACGAAGTTCTCACAAAATCATTCATGTGTGTAACTATTAAATATTTTTAAGTACTATAATAATTTCATTCTGTATAAAACTTCTAGTGAAATGTATTTCATTCACATTTCTTACAGTCTTTATTGTCACGTGTAGCTTGTAGAATCAAAAGAACAAAAGTAATTTTTCAGCATAGAAGACTTCAATGAACAATTATTTCCATAATAAACAGATGCGTCGGTTTTACATTATATCACAAAGTTATATTCTTACTTGACAGTATTATCTACAATGGATTCATTAATATCAACAATGATGATATTTGATTCACCGAGATATGGACGACCACTATATTTTCCAAACTTTACACCAAATTTACCATTCGCATCCTTCTAAAATATATCAGTGATTCTGTTAATGACTAGTTTTGCAGCGCTCAAAATAACTTTTACAATCTCGCCGGTCAGACAACATAGTTTTTGGACAGATACAGATACACTATTATCGCTTGAAGTTTGGTACAATTCTAGGACTTGTGTTATGTCATAGTTATGTTTATAATCAATTTGTATGTACACTCATACTTACGAATATATTGTGACCGGTCAATATGATCACAGTATTGAATTTTTGAATGTTCAAACTTGTGTTTTCGGCGGTCAGTGACTGTTGACAGCCGTTATTTTGAGCGCTGGTTATGATTTTGTACAAAATACGTAGAATGTTCCTTCTACTTAACATATCATATCATCCCATTATGAAACCAAAATGAAGTTATTTTTTATTTGTTTGACAACTCTCAGAAGGGACCCAATGTTAGATTATTTTGATATTGTTTCAATGTTGATCCTACATTATGTGCTCACTGAGTGACTTTCTTCCAATAGGTGGAAAATTCAATGCAAAAACTAAAAGAAGTTTCTAAAAGAAAATTCATTGGTAGAAATTGACATCACACGGCATGTGTTTTTTTGACTTTTGTGCAACATATTTCATAGAAACCTTTACACCAGAACTTGCTTTCAACATTGCATAAATCTATTTTCATATCTCAACACAGGTTGTTAATTACTAGAAAACAATTGTTGGCAACATTATTGAAATTAAATGATTGAAATAGTCTATAAGAACAAACATCTATTGAAATACATGCCTTTTTTATAACAATCCTTAAATTTGATCCAGACTGAGAGTTTTTCATTTTTAGAGGAATTTCAGCTTCATTGTTCTTTATTTTATTTCATTCAACTTTTACATAAAAGATATGCATTCGAAAATCAAGTAAATCACAAATCCAAATTCGCTATTCACTAATCAAACTATGCATTCCATCATCAGAAACAGTTTCATAGTGAGTCTAGTGTTTTTTAATATCATCAATTTAAGAAAATGTTGATAATTAAATGTTTTATTTAAACTTCTGTTATTATTTATTTTAATTTTTTGAGTTATATCACATTTTACAAGATACCACAGGAAGGAAACCGATGCAAATGTTTTACGCAAAAATTAAATCATACAAGGTAGTGTTTTAATTATTGAAATACACTAAAAGTTACATAACTTACATTTGTTAGAGTAATGACATCATCATTGGCGGTTGGAGAATTTGTAGAATTAATATTTGTGGGAGACTAAAAAAATAAATTATAGAAAGAAATGAATGTCAGCAGAAGTAATATTTGATAATGATAGTTTAAACCAAGATGTTTAACCAGTTGGCGGGCAACCATTTCTATAGCATAGGAGGGTAACAGTTAACTCGTTTTCAGTTCATTAAGTATTCTTCTATAGATTTATTATATGAATACTTGATTTTTTAGAAATCATATGTCGTATAAATGTCGTATTTAGATAAAATTTAAGGGAGAAAAAAATTTATATCAAAACGTGGTTAAAATCTAATGCATACTGCATGATAATAAATAATATAATGGCAAATTTTCAAGGATATAAATCATAAAGGATAACATTACCCAAAATATGTGAACTATACAGACATGACAACTCTCCCGATTTAGGCAGGAGTCTCACGATAATCTGCTCTTTTAAAGCCTGCCTCCCGATTTTTATTAAGATTGCACTTTCTCCCGAATTCTAAGTTAAAGTCACATAAAAAGTAATCAGACTGATTTTAAAAATACATCATTGACATCAAAGTTGGTACTTTTGTTAATACTCTTTTAAATGCTTGCAAAGCTTCCGAGACCCATTTTCCAGCAATCTAGAGGGACTAATTTGAAATATTTTCTACCCTCTTTCCCCACCATGAGGCTTTGCGTGACACTAATTTAAATTTTCAGTGTACCAAGATCTCCTGATTTTAACTTTGCAAATGTTGGCATGTCTGACTATTATGTTATTATATCATTTGAGCGTTGACAACTAGAAACAAGAAATCTTACTCTTCCTGTTGGTTGTTGGTCAACTTCTGCTAACTGGAAAAAAAAGGGATAAAGAGAATTAAGTTATATTTACATACCATACTGCTTGATTAAATTATCCAAATATGCATCCTTCTCAAATGAAGAATGAATTCCTTCCATCAACGAGGGTCAAAATAAGAGTAAATTGACCACTACAGCGGAGTGATTTTTGAGCTTAGCTTTAGGCTACAAAATTTAAAGCTATGCTCAAAAATCCCTCTGCCACAGTAAATATTTATTCTTCAATTGGAACACTAATCAAGTGAAAATATTTTATAAACAACTCTCTTAAATAAGTAAGAATGTGCTTTATAAATGTCTATAACGGTGGAATTACAAAGAAGTTTGTGCGAAAGCCAAAAAAACACATTCCATTGGTGGAAATTGACATCACACACCATGTACATTCACAGTTTCATATTATTGTATTACTGTTACACAATTCATACTAAATATTGCACATATTAACATTGTGCTATTGTTCAATAAAGTTAGTTAGTAAAAATATTATGTGCAACTTGATGCGCGTGAAAATTGATTTGGTCAAAAAAAAAAATCTTTCTACGTTCTCATACTTTAATCACTACTGTAAATGAGTGTAAAGGTTTCTGATTAATATGCACAACATATTGCTGTGCAAACATTAGTAGCTTCAAACTAATTTTGCTAAATATATAGGGCTCGAAATAACAGCCAGTCATCGCTGTGGAGGAGATTTTTCAGAATATTTTCAGCCAAGTTGTTATTTCGAGCCCTGAATATTTAGCAAAAAGAAAATAACCTCTTTTTTAGCTTTATTTAACTCCCTTTCAAGTTGGTCTTTTTCCTTGAACATTTGGTTCCATTGGTTTTCGTGTTTGTTAAATTTGACATCAAGGATATCATATTTCTGCTTCCAATCTGTGTCATCCTGTAAAAATAAAATCAAACTTGAAAGAATAAAATTATCATCAATAAATATCTGAATAAATAATTTCTGGAACAATTTCTGTAAAATGATATGCAAGGAATTCAATACCTTGTTATAAAACAGCATCTGGCGGGACAACTGTAAATATTCTGAAGTGCCGTGGTCGAAATAAGAATACATACTCACTGTATTTTTTTAGCATAGTTTCAGGCTTTGTAGCCTCAAGCAATTCTCAAAAATCATTACACCACAGGAATATTTACACTTATATTTACCACTTTGTGGTGTCTTCACCAACATACATTTTTAATACTTATATCATTTCCAAATTGCGACATCTTGTAATTACTGTGCTTTTTGAGCAAAGCTTCAGACGACAAAACTTGAACCTAAGTTCAAACTTCCCTCTTCCACAGTGATGATTTACAGTTATTTTGAATACATAACGATGTAAGGAAATACTCTAATACATTTCATTAGATGTAAAGGCAAATTCCCAGCTGGCAAAAACCTGTTTAAAGTGAACGTTAAAACAACATTCACAGAACGGTAGGTTATAGTCTCAAAGAATCACTGTTGAATCTTGGCTGAGTATATATCATAGACAGGGAATTAACTCCAACTATTAGTCGCTAGATGGTTAAAGGTTAGTTCACAGAGGGTAAAAACTTGTTCAAAGTCTGCAATAAAGATGCTGGAACAATATTTTCTATGTTGTTCTAAAATATTTTCTGTGTTACTACACAAAAGGAAGTTAGTAAAAGCTATTACTCATTATGAATGACATGGCTTATATTGGTAGAATGTTCCTGATGACCGTTATCCTTTGTTTGAAACCTATATTGATTTTAACTACATAGGAGCCATCTCCAAAATTGGTTTCAAAAAAGCTGATATTTTAGCAGCTTTAAAGTAGTCAAAATCAATAAATTTGAGGAATATTAATCTACAATGAGGAGTGTTAAGGCAATGAGCTTGTAATTGATTGGCATCTTCGGGACAAAGAAATCAATCAATTGCAAGATCTTTGATTCAGCACACTTCCTCTGGAATCAAATTTTAGAGATTGTTAAAAACAAAATAAGATCATTCCCAAATTGCATAATAATCTGCCGAAGAAGTATGTGGAGTTGACTTGAATATCACCAATAGCGTGTTTATAAAGAAATTGTTGACATAAAAAGGGGATTACTATTCATTATGATAAGAAAATATTGTAAATAGTTTATGTCATAATCTATTATAATCTATAATTAAAGGGACTTTCTAGTAGTAGATTAGGATTGTCCCAAAGAATTATCTGTCCTTTTAATATTAGAAAACTATCTTTAATTAGGGACGTGCTAAAATCAATGATCTTGCAACTGATTGGTTTCTTCGTCCCAATGAAACCAATCAATTGCAAGCTCATTGACTTAACACACCTCATTGTAGATTAATATTTCTCAAATTTATTGATTTTGACTATTTTAAAGTTGCTTAAATATCTGCTTTTTGAAACAAATTTTGGAGATGGCTCCTTATTATCATGAAATGTAATGCTACTAGGAAATTTAAGAAATATTCCTTTAAAAAAACATAAAGAGTGTAATTTATAAATTTAAGAACATTCCCATAAAACTCTTATTATGAAGTAATCTCCCTAAATTATATTTACACCATAATTAGTTTCGAGTTTCACAATAATATTAAATTATTAGATATAAGTGTTTTTAGCCCTTTCGGTAACAATTTAATCCTCTACTAAATGTCGAAACTTTGATATAATGACCAATTACAGATCCTACTGTGGGTTCACATTTTAAAAGGTAAGTGTAGATTAGATTTGTAATAGATTATTTTTGGCAATACAAATAATAAATTATGATGCATATTTTGAAACAGATTCTAAACCGTAATGTGCGCCAAAAATCTAAAAATATTAATTACATTATATTTTTTCCAAATTAGCACTTTTTTATGTTACAGGTTTTATGGAGGTGTGAGTTCAATGGACACACTTAATGGAAGGATTGCATGAAAAAAGTAAAGAAAAAATATTTTACATTGAACATCTAGTCAATGTCATTTTTCAGCATTGAAATAGCATCGGAGTGTGCTTAATGTAAGTAGTGTACTTATGTAGCTTTCATAGTACTTTTGAGAAGCTTTTATTTTTTGCATTCGAGGAAAAGCACTAATTCAAAAAAACACGGTATTTGAATTGGCATAAAAATATATTAAAACCTTCAGATTCAATCTTTCCAATTTTCCTATTTCTTCAGCCTTTCTTCTTAACTCGTGATTTAAATACTCAATTGTATCTTGTTGGTCTTTTATTCTCTTCTCAAAATCATTCTTCTCATTTTTATAAATTTCTTGTACTTGTTCCATTCCTAACTTTAAGCTTGGTTGCAATGATGAGAGGTGAATTGCATCTTCATTCAATTCATAACGCTTTGAAAGTGAAGTAACTATATCTAAAAAGAAAATCCAAATTATATGCAATGTATATCCCGTTGGGCAAAAATGTGTTCAAAGTCCTCAGTAAAGATGCTAGAACATCATCGGTCAACATTGTTCTAGTGTTTTTATTGCAGATGTTGAACAACTATTTGCCTATTGGAATAATAAAATAAAAGAAAAGAAATACTGAAAAGCAGAATATACTTCGCAGTAGTTATACATAAAGTGTGCAAAGAAATTGTTATGCAGAATAATTGGCAAAATAACAAGTCCAGTAGAGGCATTTTAAGTTTAAACCTTCGAGAGGAATTTCCCTGGCAAATAAACCAATTTTCTAAACAAATATTCAAGCATGTAATTGAAAAATACAAAATGAACTAAATTGAGACAAAACCTAAAGAATGTAGAAAACAAGAGGTTCAAATATTTACTGGTCATCACTGTAGAGGAGATAAATATCAGCCAATAAAATATTCTGAAAAATATCTTCTCCGCAGTGATGACCGGCGGATATTTTAACTAGTTCAAAAATGAATTGAAATGTCCTTCGCAATAAAAACAAATGGAAATGAAATCCTACTTAAACAAACACCAAAATAACACCTGTGGACGAGTGTCTTTAAACATTTATTAATGGGTGATGACCAACAGTTTTATTGAGACTCGTACATATTAATTTGAAACTTTTAAAGTGTAATAATGAAATCTGCAGAGAAGAGTACTGAGTCAATGATCTTGCAATGGATTGGTTTCTTCGTACCAAAGAAACCAATCCATTGCAAGCTCACTGACATAATACCCTTCTGCACAGTTTCGTTTTAAATCTACCAAAATACTTGCTTTTGGAACGTAATTTTGAGATATAAATATAATTTTAATTTCCACCACTGTATTGTATAGTAATAACTAATCAGAACTTTCAATTTATGTCTGATAAGCTAACAATTGTTAATACAGTTAGATAATTATAAACATGTCCTTGATCTGCATTTCACAATTGTTTGATTAAAATTTACTTTTGTGGTAAGAAATAACAAATAACGACATGTGTTGGTTAGTGAATAAAATATATTCTTTAATTAATGCTTATGAATTGATTTATCACTTAGTACATTGAACTTACAGTGTCTTGGTGATTGACAACGCATTAAAAATTATCCAGTAAGACAAAACCAGTTTGTTCTAACATACATTGGGATTTTTGAGCATAGATTCAGGCTTTGAAGCCTGAAGTTATACTCAAAAATCACTCCTACACAGTCATTATTTGCTCTTTCTTCAGACACTGACTGCTGCATAGACACTCAAGAAAGTTTTCTAACTAACTAACTAACCTGTTAATGGCTTTAATATACGTAATTCAGACATCGTTATAATTCAATCTAAAGAACAAAGAGTGCTATATGTTAGAACTAAGCAATTACAAGAATTATCTTTATTGCACAAACTGTACACTTTCTTATAGGTTTATTTATCATGTTAACATACAGACTTCATCTATAAATATCAAAAAATAACAACCTTTCTCTCTCATGAATATACGTCTTGTTGCCAAGGTAACAACATTAACGAGTGCTAAACATTAGCTATTTTTATTTGGTACGACATTCTTTTTTCCACCTGCAAAAAGTTCCAAAAAAAAAATCCATATTTGGAAAGTTTATCCTTTTAGCTTTCCATTGATGTATAATGTTAGTATTTGATAAAAATGAAAACATGGATATTTTGATGTTTAAAAAGTATTACAGAAAGCCTGGGAACTATCCTTAAGTGGCAAGTACATAACTTGCAAGGACCTTATTGAAAAAAATACTAGTTTGTCAGGATCATAGTTTCATGTTAGAAAGCCTGAAGCAATGCTCAAAAATATTTCCTTCATAGTGATTATTTATTCTTAATAATAATACTGAATAAATGTAACATAAGATTACTAATACGGTCCCGTATATTCACATATATGAACTGTATATTGCTATATATGGCAACACAAAGTCCATATATGGGCCATATTCGACATTCTTTCATGCTATGTAAGGATGAGCTATCACAGTGGGAAAAACTTGTTCAAAATCTGCAGTGAATGAAATGAAAATGTTGGTCTAGCGCCTGTACTGGGAACTTTGAGAAAGTTTTTTCCCACTGGGATAAACATGGGTGTTACAAAGAGCACAACCATACAAAAAAATGTATACCTTTGTAAGGTTGCCACGCATGTTCCATATTCTCTTCATTTTTTTTTTTCTAAAACTAAAAATCTTAAGAAACAAAATAATTTTTGAGAGAAGTACTCATAATAAGATCTTGTAATCCATAAGGACGATTGACTTTAAGTATAGCTTCGGGGTAGAAAGCTGGAACTTATGCATGAAAATCACTCCTCCGCAGTCATTATTTCTTCACATTTCTAGTACTATTAGGTTCAACTCAAATTATCTTTAGGAGTAATGAACCAGTGGTCAAAATGAGAGTAAATAATCACTGTGGAGGAGTACGTTTTTAACATAAGTTCAAGGTACAAAGCATAATGCTATACTCAAAAATCATGTCTCCACAGTGATTATTTACTCTTATTTCAAACGATGCATCATGATTCTAACAAAAAGTACATTACATGAATATTGTTATTACCAGTGGGCACAAACATGTTCAAAGTCCACAGTAAAGATGCTAGAACGATATTTTAAATGTTGTTCTAGCATCTTTACTGCGAATGTTGAACAAATTTTCGTTCATTGCGTTATTTGTGACGTTTAGTGGTTATATAATTATTTAACGTATCTTCATAGTGAGCATAGTTTTTTAATCTTTACAGATCTTCTAAATCCAATCACATGAAGTGGATACATAATAATGTTATAGATCTTGAAAACAGTGAGAATTTAAAAGTACGTAGGAAGAAACTGTCAAAATTACACAGAAGAGAGTCAAGGATATTACAATTAATTGGGCTGCTCATACCAAAGTTATCAAAGTTATCTAATGGTGTCTAACCTAATACCCAGTGAGAAAATCTTATTCAAAATCTGCAATAAAGACACTAGAATAACGTTGACTTTGAACAAGTTTATACCCACCTAGTGATATTATACTTTTTTTAAAATTTGGAATTAGTCCTTACCGTCCATAGAATAACTACATAAATAGACATTTATTTCGTAACTACTTTGTATGCTTTTATAAAAATTTAACTTACTCTTACCACAGTAAAACTACAACTCGTAGCAGTTAATTCCTATCGTGGAATAACTATATAACATCATAGATACTTCACATGATATTTTCTATAAAGACATAACCACCGTTAATCTTAACCATATCTACAATGAAACTACAACTCATTTCATCGACAGTTAATGTACTTAAGGAAACCATTATCAACAACATTCCATACATTCTGTACAATTATCTTAATCAATCACAAACGATTTCTACGAATTTCATTGTACATAATTGATGCATAAAATAAAAATAAAAATAGAACATGGAAATCTTCCAATAAGTATTTTCTGTTCAAGTTCTGACGTCACAATATATTTAACAAATCGATTTTATATATAAATATATTGTTATATCCGACATGCTCCCACACCTCATATCTAATATGCTCTACTCATGCAACGTATATACAGATGTTCTTTGTGCAATGTATTAGTCTTGATCCAATTCATTCAACATTCATTTAAAAACATTCATCCAAGCATTTGAAATGGAATTGAAATTTTCTATCAAGAAGTGACATCCTTCATCAAAATAAAGGATTGACCAGATGTCCCTCATCAACACACTTATATGAAAAGGTGACCAAATATTTCTCATCAAGACATTTCTAAGGAGTGACCAAATTGGCTGAAAATATTCTGAAAAAATCACTCCTCCAGTGATGACTGGCAACTATTTCACGCCCTGTATAATTATCCTTTATCAATGCATATCTATGATGGAATGACCAGATATCTCCAATCAAAATGTTGCTATGATGGAGTGACAAAATATATCCCTCCTCATAACATTTATATTAGGTATTGACTGTGGATTACTGGAAAAAGATATTCTCAGGTCTAAGCTCCACCGCATGATTCAAAAATAAGAAGGTTAAAGTATTCGTTCTAAAGTGTGAAGTACCAATTGTAAAATCTTGTAATTGACATCATATCATGAAAAAGACATAAGGGACTCTCTCAAATTTCCTTCAAAAACAAATTGTGTTAAACCAACTAAAGTTGACAAAATGCAACAAAAATGAATCTGTACAGAAGTGTGTTAGGTCAACAAACTTGTAAATAGATAAACCAATCCATTGCAAGATTGTTGACTCGGTACTCTCTCTGATTGTATTTTTGAGAGAGATGGTCCCTAACAACCAGCTTTATTTCCAGTCAAATTTAGCATTATTATTAAAGTTCTTTAAGTATAATAATATTATGATTTATGGCACATAATTATTAAAAAATCACACACAGCAGCAAACGATGTTTTCTCAACATCTAAAACACACGCCTTTGAATTATCGTGTTTCAGCTGGATGTAATCTTTTACGGTTAAATGATCCCCTCCAATTCTACACAAATAATTTGTAAACAGAAACAAACTTCAAAGTCTGCAGTAAAGATGCTAGAACAACGTTGCACAGCATTGTTCCAGCGTTTTTACTGCTAACCTTGAACAAGTGTTTTCTAACTAGAAACAAAAATCCATGACAACCATCACAAGGAAAACCAATTCAAATTAACGATAGCAATGTAAACATTTATTAAAAAGTAGTATCTAACCGTGGGTAAATTACTACATACCCCAGCCGGCAAAAACCTGTTCAAAGTCAGTAAAATAACGTTAGAACAACGTTCAAAGAACG